>JAYJMB010019238.1:0-89687 GCA_036873735.1 Pouteria campechiana
ATAGAATTGGTGATCAAGCAATTAAATAAATTAAATGATTACAATAATCACAATGAATGAAACAAGATAAAATTGAATTAATCAACCAATAATACCTATTTAATAAAGAATATCAAGGAGGGATACATCATTCCCTAGAGAAAGAAATTTAGTTCATGCAAAAAATAAGAAAAATAATATTCAAAATACTCATGTTGTAGAACTTGAAATCTCCCTCTTGCTCTCATGTGGAATTCTCGTTCAAATATGTGTGCTGCCACTTTCTCCTCTCCAAAGTTGCTTATTTATCTATTAAACACCCTTTAAATAACCCAATTTAGGAATTTGTTACACCTTTATATGAATATCTCAAGTTAATTTGTGCATAAAATATGCACTCGTTAAAAATATCATGCTTTTGCACACAACGTTTGTTCATCAAGAACAGTTTTGTATTTTTCATCATAACTTTCTCATATAATATCCAAATCACATGATTATTAATTCACTAGAAAGATAATTTCAAGATATATATATATATCTTTCATGTTGAACTCTTTCTTTGAATCATCCCGAACATATGCCAAAAATGGCCTTAAAATAACACCAATTAACGCACATCGCGTTCAAAAAATCTCTGGAGATAGTTGTAATAGTTTTGCCATAAATTTCTCATACTAAAACTAAATCATGTAATTCTTAATTTGATAGATATATAATTTTAAGATATACAACTTTTATTTTTAAAATTTTTTCCAAATAAGCCTATAGCTATGCCAAAATCTGCCTAGAATTGCCATTAAAATATTACAAATTTTCTTGTGCTTGAAACATCTAAAAAAAAATAGAAATCATCCAAAAATGAAAGTCCTTCATCAATTGAATTGCTACACACATATCACCATCTAATTTGCATATAATTCACACTAAAAATTTTCAAAAATACTTTAAAAATAATATGTGAAAGTTCTAATTGAATTGCAATCAAAGTAATGACTTCATCTTCAAGCAATTGATCTCAACCATGCATCTAGCAATCTATCTACTAGTTGTCCACTTCATAATCAGCTATGTAATCCCACTTTACCATCATCATTAATGCTTAATTAATGTCTAGGATTAATGTTCCCATGGTACATGTCCTCATGAAGATTGCTTTGCCAAAAATAGCATATTTTTGCTCAAATTGACCTAAATTGCACCAATTTATTTGAAATGCAAATTAAATCCATTGAGTGCAATATTTGA
This sequence comes from Pouteria campechiana, assembly GCA_036873735.1. Taxonomy (NCBI): domain Eukaryota; kingdom Viridiplantae; phylum Streptophyta; class Magnoliopsida; order Ericales; family Sapotaceae; genus Pouteria; species Pouteria campechiana. The sequence goes on from JAYJMB010019238.1 coordinate 1,228, forward strand.
TTTAATGTAGATATAAATCAATAAAATTATGTCAATCGAGGATCCAAAATATGTGAATTTAATTATTAAAATATGATAAATTTTGACCAAACCAAATACCCCCAAACTTAGCTTTTGATCCTCCTCAAGCAAAATAGCAATCTGAACTCATGAATCAGTTCGATAAATCTCTCTTAAACAATGCATAATATTCTAGATAAATTACACATGTATACATAACCTAGAATTCATGCAAGAAACTTGCCAAGAAATATCATGAAACTCATGCTTCGTCAATCCTTTCACAAAGTGAAAATGCGTGTATGTGCATTTTCAATCTCATGCTACATGCATGCTTCTCAATCAATAATATGTAATTCATTGATTCTAATGATCTCCATATAATATTCCATAAGCTTGATTTTCATGATCCCTCTTCACTAATGTAGACAACTCTATTCACTTGGATCAATTGGCCTTTGATAAGCTTATAATGGGGCCTTGGGTTTAGCTAACAAAGAAAAGAAATAAGGATTCACAAAGTAAGAGATCATAACTGAATTGTATATGAATGTTCACTCTCTTAAGTTTTTTGTTTAAGGTTTTCTTTGTTTTATTTTTATTATTATAGGCTTTATTACTATGACACTCCCAAATTTATTTTCTGTCAAGTTTATTGGGATGTAATTCCCCCAATTATGGGCTATATTACTACCACACCCCCAAACTTGTTTTCTTTTGAGTTCATGGAAATGTGGTCCCCCCAATTAAAAGATGATTCCTTACTCCTTTTCTTTTGTCCATTTTCTTTTTCTTTATTCTTCTTTTTAACACTTCCATACTTAACTTCTTTTACACTATTATACCTTTCTAAAGCCTATGTGCATAAAATTTGTCTCTTAATAGGTCAAGCAAGGTTTTTTAGGCTAAAAAGGTCCAGATGATGAGGCTAAAGAAAGAAAAGTTGAATGGTGGTCTTTCATATGCTTTGCACATATCATTCTTTCATTAAGGCTCAATGGGGACACTAGTGATAGTGAATGTACTAGGTTAGCTCCTCAAACTAATCAAAGAATGCCTAAATCACTTCTAACTAAACATGTTATCTAGCATTTCACTTTGTGGGATAATCAAATAAGTTCTAGCATGCTTATATCAACCAAAATAAGTTACTAAATTCACAACACTATCAAGTAATCCACATACACTTTGCATGATCATAACATAATGTGCTCAATGAAATTTTCATTAGTCATGAAAAAGAAGGACTTATCATAAGAATCATTAAATTACAAGGTAGCATCTATCCTTCCTTCTAAATCATGTGCAGTGGTAATCAAAAACTCAAGATATGTTACTAATAATTAAGAGAGAATCCATCCTATTCAGTTCCATCATGTTAGCACAATTGCTCTTGGATTTTCTTTAGCTTAGTCATCAAAAGTTAAGCTCATCAAAATTATACCTAAATTTGAAAAAAATTTCCCCAAAAACTAAATTCACTTGAATGCAAATCCCAAAACACCACCCAACTTAAATCAAACATTGTCCTCAATGTGAAATAATGAAAGATGGTTAAGTTTAAGGGCTTCCTTGAAAGAGTGCATTCTCATCTTCATCTTCTAGAGCTGACTTGGCATCATTTGAAAGCTAATTGAGTTCCTCTTAAAGCTATAGCATGGACATCTTCCTCTGAACGTACAATTGCTTTTTCCTTTCTAAAGATAGAATTCCTCCTTCTGCAAAACATATGATAATCAAAAATTAAAAAGAAAACTATCTTAAAAGTAAAGAAAATAAATAAAAAACTAATCTAAATATGAAGAAAAAAAGAAAGTTTAGAAAGGCTTGGGATTCCTCCCAACAAGCACTTGATTTAAAGTCTTAGCCTGATTATGACTTTCCATCTTTGAATTGAAATTTGGCATTTTTGGGATCATGAAACTTGGTAGTGGTGTATAGAATTTTGGTGCTCCCAGCTGATAAACATAGTTGACTGATTCAACATCTTCTAATTAATCTCCATCAACTAATATTACTTCAACTATGTTTATAGATTCTCCTAAAAATTCCTCAGTGATTCCATACACTTCATTTATCTTGGAGTAATTTTTATTCTCATTGCACAGATTCATCTCCTTGAAAATATCAGACTTCACTGGATGGTCCTAGAATTGCATGAGCATTTCTTTTTCCATACTTGCAAAAGAAGAAGAAATAATCACTTGAATGAATGAATCATTGCCTACAAATGCATACCTTAAAGAATGAGGCAATTGCTTTAAATTCACTCTTGCTAAGGTTTCTTCCTTTGTTGAGTCTTCTTTAAACTTTTCAATCATCTCACTATATTTTTCTTATGGGAAGAATTCTAAAGCCAAAATTTGCTAATTACCATCGAAGGTATTTCAATAACTTTGTTCTACTTCAATTGCCTAGGAAAAGGGATAGGTGGATCATAAGATAGTGGTGGTTTGTAGCTGACTAGAGGGTTAAGAATTGGGAACACAACTCTCCTTGTATTCACTTCCTCCTCATCATCTGGAAAAATATTAGAATTGTCAATCACATCACCAACTTTATCATCAATTACCTTTCCACCACTTAACATTGTAATCACATTAGCTTGCTCAGGCTAACTTGATGGCTTTCTAGGTGTGTAACTCTGCACAGCCTCTGCATCTACCCCAACTGAGTCTCTATCTTCTTCATAGATGCCTCCACATTTTGGAATCTTGTTTTAGTTTCTTGGATAAAACTCTGCAGCGTTTCCTCAAGAGCATGCTTCTTAGGTTGAAAAGATGTTCTTGCTGATTCTGATTATGATTGTTGTTACATGAAAATTTTGGATGACTTCTCTAACCAAGATTATATGTATTTGAATGTGGATCATCATGGGGTTGCTAGTTGTAGAAGTTCATTGCATTAGCTTATTCCAAAAAATTTGCAATACCTGACTTAGAAGGACAAATATTGTATAAATGACCCAAAATACCATAATTAGAACATACTTCAACAAGAACAGGTTGTTTCTAGTTCATCAACATGGGGCACATCGTCTTCATTTGCTTGGCAAGCTCTAAAACCTGCATAGAAATTTTAGTGTTAGAATTCACTTCATATATTCCTTTTGACCTACCTATAATAGTTTTATATTGTGTGTTTGTCCCAAGCATCTCATATAGATCATAAGTTTCCTTTGGGTCTTCTCTCCAATAGCTCCTGCTACAGCATTATGAACCATGGCTTGGCATTGTTGTGTTAGTCCATCATAGAAAAATTGAATTAGTAACTCTAAAGGAATACGATGGTGAGAATATTGAGTCAATAGTACTTTAAATCTTTCTCAAGCCTCATGGAATGCCTCAACTTCCATCTGAGTAAAAGTTGCTATCTTACCTCTTAGTTCTACAGTTTTAGCATGAGAATATAATTTTTACTAATAAACTTGTTGTAAAATGTATCTTATGTGGCAAGTGACCTAGGATCCAATGTCATTAACTAGGTTTTTGCTACATCCTTCAAGGTATAAGAAAAACATCTAATATGTAGTTGATCCTCCTTTAGACCCTGCAAAGGAAAAGTTTGAATAGTAGAGTAAAAATCATGTATGAATGTTAAAGAATCCTCTATAGCTACACCATGAAAAGAAGGACACATATTAAAGAGTATATGTTTCAACTCATAATTCCTAGCATCATTATCTAAAATAATGCATGAAGGCGACATTCCAATGGTAGGGCATGGAAACTCATTCATCAGCTGATGTGCTTATTGAGCCACCCTGTTCTCCATGTTTTCAGCAATTCATTCTTTTTCTTTGCAATCACCAGTTAGCAAAAAGGAAGAAAATTAAACAACTAAAAATTCTTAATCCGATAAAATACAATAAAGAAAAAAATTATAACTAAATTAATCAAATCAATTTGGAATCAATTCCCTAGCAACAGTGCAAAAAGCTCGATGGACAAATTATAACTCCTTACAAATGCACAATCTATAGTAGTACAGTGTGCAAAGCAAGGGTCAATCTCATAGAGAATTGTTCAAACTGATTCAATTTACTTAGTTACTGAGTAAACTATTCTAAATCTAAAGATGAAATAAAGACTAAAACAAATCAAATCGTAAGGTGGGAGAATAGAAAATAATGGCAGTGAGTAATATAAAGGAGATTCATAAGTCACAAGAGTCTAGGGACTTGATTTCACCACTCAATGATATCCTTTGTTATTGGGATTTTGGTTACAATTCATTATCTTGGGTTCATTCCATCTAATATATAATTATTATAGTTAGGCATATGGGTTTAAATCAAGTATTTTCTCCCATTCTAATTACCTATGGCATGTAGTGTAATTGAGGTTGAAAACTCTCATGAAGATCGGAGGAACTTAATGAACCAAGGAAAATAGTTTAGAATATGACATCCACCTTAATCATTGACTCATTCATTCAAGAGAGCTTCTAAAATGTGATTTAGCATATGATGTCTACCTTAACCATGTTTTCTCAGATAATCTATCTAATTCAAAGACTTGGTGATTAAATAATTAAACAAATTAAATAATTACAATAATCACAATGAATGAAATAAGATAAAATTGAATTAATTAACTAAAAATTCATATTTACTTGTAAAACCTATAGTGTTTGAAAATCTACTAATGTAAAAATGGGTAGAGTTTACTCTATGAATTTGATAAATTTCACTAATTTGAGCTATATAAAGTTAATGAGAAGAAAAAGAACTAAAATGGTGAAATCAAGCAAAGACACAATTATGATTTATATGAATAACCTAATATGATTACAGATATTATGATATGTGGGGAATCTTGGTTTAAGACTCGGATGCATTTTGAAATGAAAATGGTATATGGAGTCACTTATAGCAGAAAATTGGTTAAAAAGAACTAAATAAGTGATTTTTGGCAATTGACCTCAAACGAGGTGAAAAATAGCATGAACATATTTTGTTTCATGTATGTGATGTGTGGGAGGTGATTTTTATGATTTTGAAGTGTTTTATGTGAAATGGGATCATTGATGGTTTGTATAAGTATAAACTCTAAATTTGAATAGTTCTTTGTAATGAATGGGTTATTGCTTGAGTTTAGGGGTAAGAATTAATTTATTAAATGAGAATTTGAGGATGATTATGCATGAAATTAATGGAAAATGTAATGATTAAAAGTTTAAGAATGAAAGATTAGAGAAAAAGTGGATAATTTGGAAGAAAACTAAAGGAGCACAAGTATATATTATGAAAATACTGAATTTGAAAAAGGAATTATTGTGAGTGATTTTTGACATGGATAATGGACTAATTTGAAATAATGTTCAACATGTAAGTTGTTGATCAAGAAATTATCTATCCAATGGAAGATAATTCACTTGATTCTGATTTCATATGAAGAATTTATGACTAATGCACCAAAACTGTTCCAAATGGCTGAAAAATAACAAGATGAATGAGATGGGTCAAATTTATTTAATATTTTAACATGTTTGGGGGCTGATTAATAAAAAGTTTCTAACATGAAATTTGTAGCCCTTGAATTACCTTTCCAATGCCTTAAAATTCAGTTAATTTGGACATTTTATGTAAACGTTATACTGAAATTACTAACACTATATAGGGATAAAATTTGCCTGTCGTGGCAAGGCTTTAGAAAATCAATTTTTGGGCATACAACAAGTCCTTGACACAACAAGGATTTTCCCTACTGCAGCAAGGCATTTTCTTGCTGCGATGAGGTAATTTCCTACTACAGGAAGGCTTTAGAAATGCATGTTTTGGCTTGTCCAGCAAGTCCTTACTGCAGTAAGGCTTTTCCCTGCTGCAGCAATGGTCATGTGGTGTGTCAGAGCACCGGAAAAATGTGACATTTTAAACTCGTTTTGTCCCATTTTTCTTATTTTTCCTGTTCCATTTTCTTCCTCATGCCCTAGCTCTTATACCCAGCCCTTCTAAACTTGGATTTTTGCCCATTTGCTAGGGAAACAAGTTAATTCCAGTATGTAATCATTCATTCATGTACCAAAGCCAAAAATTTATTCTTTTGAATGATGGGAAATGGAGGCAGCGCCAATTTCTTCCAAGCAGAGTGAGCTAATGGAAGTGTTGGACTTGGATTCTCATTCATGCATGGAACCTATCCTTAGAATCCACGGTAAGATGATTTTTCCCATCCGAATTTCTATTTTTACTTCCCTAGGGTTTTGTAAATTCTGTGAACAGTGATTTTAGGAGAAATTTCATGACGTATGTTGTATTAATCATGGGAAAAATAATTTAACTATGCTTAATGATATGTTAGAACTGATTTGGGCATAAAAATTGATGATTTTGCCAAGCTAGGGGTTTTGTGAATAGTAAAAATTAGGGAATTTCATGAATTTTGTGAAATTATCATGGGAGAAAGGTTTAATGCATGACTTATAATGTTTTAAAACTCATTTAGAATAAATTGGACATGTGAAGCATGTGTTTAAGCTATTACCTTAATTGGGTTAAACAGGGTTTTTGTGTGTGGGATATGTAAACCCTGAATTGGGTAAATGGAAAGCTTAATTGAGTTGTTTAAGTAATAAGTTATTGAAAAAACTATGATTTAGCTAGTGTCTGGTACATGCTTTTTAACATTTTTCAATGATAAAAATGATGAGTATAGAATTATGCACTTAGGAAGTATATAGGCTTAGTCATAAATAATATTCATTAGTTTGAAAGAAATTAATTTAAGTTATGTTTATAATGAATAAGATTTTACCCTATACAGAATGATATGAGAAGGATGAAAGGAAATGGAGCTGGAAGAGTGTATGATGATTCGTCAGTAGGTAAGTAGTCATTTGTTTTCAGTGGATGGCTAGGGATAATGTATATCCCATTTGTTTGAAATCTGAGGCATGTTTGTTAAATGCATGAGAATTAACCCATTTGAATGAATTTAGGCATGTATGTTTTGATTGGGGATAGTGGATATCCCATGTTTAATTGAAATTGATGCTTGGTTTAGTGTGGATGGTTAATGTGAGGGATGAATAAGATCCCTTTGTTGTATGTTTAATTTGAAGATTGGTTCAATATGAGCTTGATTGATTGGATGAAAAGAACATGGAATCCTTTATTTGGTATTATTGATGAAAGGATGAATATTGATTATTTGATATGAAATGTGCAATTACAGATTAATTATTATTTAATACATTTGTCTACTTATTGAGTTGCTCAGACTTATGCCTTCTTTTTTATATTTTTAGTTGATAGGCCAGGTGAAGAATTCCAACTATGCATTGGAACTGGTGACCAAGATTGAAGACTTATTCATTGTGATATTATAAATTGTAAATATAAATTTCATATGGATTTGTAGTTAGTGATTGTAGTTAATAGATTTCAATTGATGTATGATAGATGGAATGACATGTCATATTAATCTTGTAGATGAATTACATGTAGTTTAGTGAGTATATTGCCATCATGACTCAACCTAGATCTTAGGCTATGGAATTATGAGAGTGTATGTTTTAAAATGATTTCACTATTTTATTTGAAGTTAACATATAATATGTTATGGAATATGATTGTACAGGTTTGAACAACCCCATTTTTAGGGGATGCTTTGTCCAATTTGCTATAAAATTATGCAATGTAAAAAATGGAACCCAACCACCCCACCCTAAAAGTGAGCAAATCATGGTGAAATACAATGCAAACTAGGAGGTCGCACCTCAAAAGGTGGGGCATGACATTAACAAAGAATATCAAGGAGGGATACATCATTTGCCTAGAGAAAGAAATTTATTTCATGCTAAAAATAAGAAAAATAATATTCAAAATACTCATGTTGCAAAACTTGAAATCTCCCTCTTGCTCCCTTATAGAATTCTCCTCCAAAGATTGTGCCACCACGTTCTCCTCTCTAAAGTCTCTTATTTCTTATGTAAACACCCTTTAAATAACCTAATTTATGGTTTTTTTCACCTCCATACAAATTCCTCAAGTTAGTTTGCGCATAAAATACACAATTACTAAAAATATCATGTTTCCACACATAGTCTATTCATCAAGATCAGTTTTAGTATTTTCATCATAACTTTCTCATATGATATCTAAATAATATGGTTATTGATTCATTAGAAAGATAATATTAAGATATATATCTTTCATGTTAAACACTTTCTCTAAACCATCTTGAATATGTGCCAAACATTGCCTTAAATTAATACCTATTAAAGCACATCGCATTCAGAAAATCTCTAGAGATAGTTGTAATATTTTGGCCATAATTTTCTCATACTAACTCCAATGTGATTCTTTATTTATTGGATATATAATTGCATGTTCTACAACTTTTATGTTTAACACTTTTTCCAAACTAGCTTTTATCTATGCCAAAATCTGCCTTGAACCGCCACTAAAATATTACAATTTTTCTTATTCATGAAGCATCCAAAAATAGAAGTCATCCAAAAATAAAAGTACTTATTCAATTGAATTGCTGCAAACACATACCACCATATAATTTGCATAAAATTCACATTAAAACTTCCTAAAAATACTTTGAAAATAATGTGTGGAAGTTCTAATTGAATTGCAATCAAAGTAATGACTTCATTTTCAAGCAATTGATCTCAACCATTCATCTAGTAATATGTCTACTAGCTATCCACTTCATAATTAACTACATAATGCCACTTTACCATCATGATTAATGATTAATTAATGTCTATGATTGATGCTCCCACAATGTTACATGTCCTCATGAAAATTGCTTTGCCAAAAATAGCATGTTTTTGCCCAAATTGACCTAAATTACACCAATTTACCTGAAACTCAAATTAAATCCATTGAGTGCAATATTTGATGTAATGTAGATATAAATCAATGAAATCATGTCAATTGAGGATCCAAAACATGTGAATTTAGGTATTAAAATATGATAAATTATGAGCTTATCACCTACATAACATGTCTCTTGTCTTGCAAAGATGTGAAGAAACAAACCTTATTCTAAATTGGGAAAAGTGTCATTTCATGGTTAGGAAAGGCATTGTGCTAGGGCGTAAAGTTTCATCATGTGGACTGGAAGTAGACTGAGCAAACATTGTGACCATTGAACATCTTCCACCTCCAATCAACCCAAAGGGAGTTCACAGTTTCTTAGGCCATGTAGGATTTTATAGGAGATTTATTAAGCATTTCTCTAAAATTGCTAAACCCTTATGTAATCTCCTTGAAAAAGATACTCCTTTTGATTTTGATGAAAATTGTTTATAGACATTTAACAAATTGAAAGAGAGGATGATTGCAACACCAATATTGGTGATGCCTGATTGGAACGTATCATTTGAGGTGATGTGTGATTCACGTGATCTTGCATTGGTAGCAGCTTTTGGGAGTAACATGACAAGATCTTCAAAATAATCTACCTATGGAAGTCGCACATTGGATGATGCATAGAGAAATTACACTATAATTGAGAAAGAAATACTAGCTGTGGTGTTTGCATTAGACAAATTTCGATCATACATCATTGGATCAAAAGTGATAATGCACAATGATTGTGTAGCCATTTGATATTTGTTTGCAAAGAAGGATGCCAAACCTCAATTGATTCGATGGATTTTGTTGTTGTAAGAGTTCGATATAAAAATTTGGGACAAGAAAGGAAGTGAAAATGTGGTGGCCAATCACTTGTCTAGATTGGAACATCCAAGGGAAGAGAAATCAATTGAAGAGAAGTTTCCAGATGAACAACCCTTCATTCTGAAGGAAAAGTTTCCATGGTTTGCAAATTTTGTCAATTATATCATTTGTGGAACATTACCCCCAAATCTGTAGGAGTGGCAAAAGAAAAACTTTCTACATGATGAAAGCCTACTTATGGGATGATCGATTATTGTTTAAAGATGTCTAGATCAAATCATTAGGGGATGTGTTCCAGAGGAAGAAATTCAAGAGATTATGAAACAACATCACTCATCTCCATATGGTGGTCATCATGGGGCTACAAAAACTATTGTGAAAGTCTTATAATCTAGTTTTTATTGGCCAACCCTCTTCAAAGTAGTTATGAATTTTTGAAGACTTGTGATCACTGTCAACGTACTTGCACAATTTCAAGACGTCATGAGTTACCATTAACCAACATCTTAGAAGTGGAAATTTTTTATGTTTGGTGGATAGACTTCATGGGTATGTTATCTATTTCATTTGGCTAATGTTATATTTTTTTAGTAGTTGATTATGTTTCCAAGTGGGTGAAAGCGATTACCACAACAACCAATGACTCAAAAGTGTTGTCAAAATTTCTTCACAAGAACATTTTTACAAGATTTAGTACACCACGAGCCATTTAATTGATGATGGTTCGCATTTCTACAATAAACTTGTTAATAACCTTCTTTTGAGATATGGTTTGAAGCATAAGGTAGGAATGGGATATCACCCACAAGCCAACGGACAAGCTGAGGTTTCAAACTAGGAAATCAAATAGATTTTGGAGAAAACCATTGGCCGCAATCAGAAGGGCTGTTCTAGGAAACTAGATGACACACTATGGGTATATAGAACAACCCTCAAAACACCAATTGGGATGTCACCATACTGGTTTGTAATTGGGAAAGCATGTCATCTTTTGGTTGAGCTAGAACACAAAGCATATTGGGTTGTGTAGAAATTCAATTTAAATTTTGAAGTTTTAGGGAAGCAGAAAATGATCCAACTCAATTTACTTGTTGGCAACCCGTACACTTACATTTGGAAAATTAGCAACAAGTTTTTAGTTTCTTTGCTAGGGAATGATTATTTGTGTCAATATCAAAACAAATAACTCTAGTTTTGCTTTGAATTTTTTCTTTTAGTTTTGTTATTAATTACAATTTTTGTGTGTTTTTCATAAGGTTTTCCATAGGTGTATGCAAAGATCTAGGAGCAACAATTTAATGCCTTTTGATTCTTAGATACAATGCATGCTTCAAAGGATTAGAAGGGAGAGAAGAGAAGCTGTCAATCAATTGCAAAACACTGTGGTAGATTTGGGAGAAGTCAACGAGAATCTTCCACTAATGTCTTTGAGAGATTATGCATTATCAATGGTAATAGGAATTCAACCTATGATCAGAAGGCCAATAGTTGGTGCAAACAATTTTTAATTGGAGCTAATGACTTTGTAGATGATTCAAGGAATTCAATTCATTAAAGTGCCTATGAAGATCCTAATGCCCATAATGCAAATCTTATGGAGATAAATGATACTTTCAAGTATAATGGAGTCTCTAAAGATGCCATTTGCCTTCTGTTATTCCCTTGTTCTTTGAGGGATAGAGCAAAGAATTGGTAGTTGGGATCATTTAGTTCATAATTTCTTGCTAAAATTTTCCCTCTAGCAAAAACTACAAAGTTGCAAATAGAGATCAACAATTTCATCCAACAAGGAGTGAAACTCTCTATGATGCTTGGGAGAGGTACAAGGAGCTGCTACAAAAGTGTCCACATCATTAGCTGTCTAAGTGGATGCAAGTTCACAATTTTTATAATGGACTGACTGAGAGTATTAGAACTTTGATTGATGCATCTGCAGGTGGAGCATTGATGAAGAAAATAGAGGATGAGGCGTATGAGTTGCTAGAAGACATGGCCACCAATAACTTCCAATGGCTAAGTGAGAGGGTGATGGCAAAGAAGCCAACGGGAGTTTAAGAAATTAATCCTATTTCTGCTTTAACTGCTCAAGTTGCAGCTCTCACAAAGCAAAATCAAAATAGCCAATTGGGGGTAAATGCTATTCAGAGTCCTCAAATTTTGTGTGATTTCTGTCAAGGTAACCATTGCAGAGAAGAACCTCAATAGGAGCAGGCATAGTTTGTTAGAAACTTTAACAGGTAGCAAACAATTCATACTATAACACATACAATTCAAGGTGGCATAATCATCCCAACCTTTAATGGAGAAATCAGCAAAATATCAGGCAACCTCAACAAGGGTTCCAACAACAGGAAAAGAAGAGTGATTTAGAAGCTACTCTCACTCAGATGACTAATAACCCAAACAAATTCATGGCTGAGACAAGGGCCAATTTTCAAAACCATTTTGCTTAGATATAGAACCAAACTACTCAGATTTGGAATCTTGAAACTCAAATAGCGGTTGCCTGCAAGGTAATCTACCTAGCAACACTAAAGTCAATCTAGGAGAACAATGCAAGGCAATCAGTCATCTTGAAAAATGGGAAAGAATTAGAGCCTCCATCAAGTGGTGAAAAAGCAAAGGCAAAAGATCAAGTGCAAGTGGAAGTTTGAAACGCCCTCCCTTGGGGCCTATGCATTTCACCATTCTCTTATAATTTTCCTATTTTTAAGGGAAATGATTGCCAAATATTTGGTAGATTCTGCCCTATATTATATGGATCTAAACCTATCAATTATTAATAATATGAAATTGTAATCTTTAAATAGAAGAAAATCATTAAACTAAACCACAAAACACACCCATCCATACCAACAACTTTGTGCCTAAGAGCAAAAACAAATCATGATGGTAATATCTACATATGGAGTCATATAACTCATATACCATATCATATATAATTATGATTATGACATGCCTACAGTATACATCCTTTGGAATCTTTTAAATACAATCAAATAAAAACACATTATGAAATTACAATCACAAATTCTTAAACCATAAAGAAAAGTTTTCAACTCCTATCTCTCAACTCTAACCCACAATAAGGATTTTTTACTTGACGTGGCAACTAAAAATTGAAAATAAGAAGGCAGAAGTTCAAGCAACATAGTAAGTAGGCATGTTAAAATAATAATAAAATCAATAATCCATATAGTATCATGCTCAGTCCAAAATATGTATCATTCATTCTCAATATTACAATATGCGATGTCATTTAACTTGATCAATTCCAACATGATTCACAATTCCTGATAGAATTCATAGCATTCAATAAATAACCAATACACTATATATGCATTGCAATATCCACATTTTTATAATATATGGGATCAATTCTATATAACCATATGGGATACTCTCTATCCCTATCCAATCATACATTCACATAACACCATACTTAAATTACATACACAAGTATGGGATAATCTCTTTCCCAATTCTCACACTTTCACTATAGATAACCAACACTAACCATCACTAATCAATATAAACTATTTCATGGAATCCTTCACATTCCTATAATAAAAACATTCATATATGTATATATATAGGAAGAATAAGCATAGGATATTCACTATCCCCAACTATACATACATGCTCGGATTTGAATAAATGAGATAATCAATATCCTTGTCCATTCATACATTACATCCAGGAAGAACCTATGTACCTCATGAAGAACACTTGCACCATTTTCCCCTTTTCATAACTTCTCATCAGTTCCTTAATTTACATTCATGCTCAATGATCCTAAATATATAAGAATGCCATTCATTTACAAAGATATCCTTAACGATTCTTTCAAGCCAATGAATTACAATGTCTGGATACTATGACCAATCTATTGAGAAGTCTATGTACTCTGTAAATGCATTTCTGCACTCTAACATTAATCATAAGTTTGTTTAACTTACATTATCACATTATACACTACATATCAAACACATATGCAACATATTAATATCAAAACAACTTCTATCATCTACTTCTCTCATGTAATCATTTATAAGAACTAATTAATTCAGCTTCTAGTTCACCTATTTCACTAACTAAGCACCCTATATAGAAATTTCCCTTTTTTTAATTCATGAGCAACAACATACTTAGACTTCCTCAAGTCTAATTTGCTTCTAAAACATGATAATCAATACATTAGACATTTTTCCCATGAATTAGACCTCAATTCTTACCATTTTCCCTAGAATCAGTTTTCATGGAACCCTACAAGAGCATAAATCATGATTTTTCATGCCCAAGCAAGCCCCAAAACACAATAATCAATGAATGAAATGTTTTCCCCATGATTCATACATCAACTCATTTCAAATTCTTTCAAAAGTTACAATTTACAAAATGTAAGAAACCCTAGCATGCATGGATTCATGAAATCAGTTGAAGAAACCCAACTTACCCTCAATTTCAAGAATGTCTTCCATCATAGGAAGGGAACTCGGCTCCAAATCATCAAGAACCCACCACCTTTTACAGCAAAACAGAATTTTCCACCATTTTCCACTGTCTAACTCTAGAAAATTTAAGCTAGACAAAATGATGTGGGGATTTCACACCTAAACCCACTTGTTTCCTAGCTAAAATCTCAAGATTTAGGCATGAACTGGGCTAGGGCATGAGGAGGAAGAAAATGGTTGGACCAGAGAAAACGGAATAGAAAAATGGGTTGAAAAAGTCAGTTATCCAACTTTATTTACTAATCAACGCCGCAACGTTAAATTTTTTTATGTTACCCCCTGCCCTTATTTCAATTTGATGCAGCCGCATCAATTTGGCACCATGGCATCCACCTAGCTATCCCCTGCTATGTGTGATTTTTTTCTCTCCTTTTTGCTGTGCATCTATTCCACTTTGATTCCCCCTTTTTCATATGCATTTATTCATCATTTTTCTCATTAATAATGACATAAAACCATGATGAACTTGTCATAAATAACTAGGCATCAACACCTACAATCATTCACATATGCTTTAGCTTGTACACATACGTTTAACTTATATGAACTTCAAACATACCTATATTGTTTCTTTTTAGAACAATTTCTTCTCATCTCAATTCATTACTATAATCAATATTCATCACTGCAATCAATATTCAAAACTTTTCCTCACCTCAATTCCTCCTCTTCTTTTTAGTTACATGAGAAACAACCCCAATGTACTCAAGTATTCAAGTATTAATTTACCAAATTTAACGCCCCAGGTGTTATAGACTACTCTCTTTACAAAACATTTTATCATCAAAACGTTCACTGTCACTATAAGTTTGAAATTCAACTCAACTTATTTATTAATTCTGACTATTTCTCACTTGCAATTTTGTATCCACATGATGCACTGCATAAGTTGTGTGTTTTTGGTCATATGTTTACTTTAACAAAGAATAACAATCACACAGTTCCTCATTCTAGCAATATAATTGAGTCGACATAATACAATCACGGACTTTACTCAAGAAAGCAACATGAGATTATAGACATGATAGCATAACCACTCAATGTATGGGGATCTATCTCTTTATCCATACATTCTATTGGTGTCATCACTACATCAATTTCATGACATTCGTGTTGTACATGCCATTGTAACAGAAATCTTATACAACACATCAATATGCAATTTCCTTATTAGCACAAATATAGAATCAACATTCTCATATTACCTTTTCATCAAGATAACACATGAGAAGTTTATAATAATTTCCATGCTAGCATTATCTAATCACAACAATTCACTTCAACCATAATAAAATCCCCTATTAATCAATACCCATGAATATTCCAATTTATTATTCTTAATCATAACACACATACCAATTCATTCAGCAATACATGGCCATTTGATCTTTTAGAATAGTCAATCATATCCATAGAATCCATCAAATGGTAATCAATACTCAAAACATATAATTTATTACAATATCCATTCAAAATGCATTTGATGGAGCCACTTACCTAGACAACCTCTAGCAATTATGCCATAATCAATGAAATTAATCAAATAACCAACTTATGGTTTTCACAACTACATGCAAATGGAACAACTATCATGGCGCCAATACAAACAGTAACAAAATTCTAAGACTATCCAAGTCTAATCGACTCCACTCATGTGTGGATCATTATCACTTTTATCTCAACATTCTTACCAAATTTTCAATCATCTATTGCCTGCACTAGCTAGTACCATACTCGGGAGGCTACCAACCAAGTGGACTTAGCCACAAACCATATGGCCGTATCCATCAATCCAGTGAACACAACCACAACCAAATTGGACTCATCCATAAATCAGATGGATTCAACTTTCTTAGAATTTTGGTGTGTTCTGGTCCATCCCTGCAATTCGGCTACAAATGTTGTAGAATCTATGATCACATGGTAATCCACCTTCATTGCAACCCAGAAATGATAAATTCTCCATCCACAACTACTAAATAAGCAAAGGTATAACGCATAATAGGCTGATCAAGCCTCTTCTCCATTACAAGTGGCACCATCAAATAAAGCCCTTTCATGGGTGAGATCCCAAATAACCAATAATTCATCCCGGCAGGCATCCAAACCTAAATTGGCACAAGTCACATTCTAGCAGGCATCCAACCCTCAAATATATAGCAATCCTATTTCAAGAGACATCCAAATACAAGCATGCACCTCAGCCATGCGTCCAAGCCTCAATCAATAGCTAAATATCTAAACTTACCAAATAACCAAATGGCTAAACCTTATTCAAATAGCCAAACGTTCAAGCATATACCTTAATCATATGTTTAGTTTAATGAAGCAACCAAGCCTCCACAATATCCACACCTCCGTGCCATCCTGACACCATACAAACCTTCAATCATCCTACCACCGTACTAGCCCAAATGCCTTATGGGTCATATCATACAATTGCACATTACAAATTCACCATATTTCATCAATTCTATACTTTAGTCAAAGTAGTGCAATCATTTAAACTATAGCCCATAACAAGATTCAATGTCAATCTGTTCCCAAAATAGGCATCCAAACTTAATTTCATAACAAGTGTATTCCCACTAGTATCTAATTCCAAGCATGCATTTTAACCTCAGTCCATAAAATGTCAAACTATGCTAATTCATTGTTCATGGATAAACAAATAGGGCTTAACAAGTCATTCAACAATTCATAGGCATGTCATCTTTTCAAATCAAGATGCACATAACAAAAGTCTCATAAGAAAAGTTATTCAAGAAAATATAAGCATACTATCCTTCATACTAATCAATCACAACAAAACATTCATCTAGGAGTTCTCAAAGTTTCTGACATACATTTTATAACAGAACTTATTCAATAAAATAGATATTAACCTAGATACATATCTACCATAACATGATATGTCCAATCAAATCAGTCAACCACCCAACAAAGGTCCACACACCTCTTTGTAAGGAATCCCATGCTTCATCACACCTAATCAAATAAGTACAATAAATTTCAATTTTCAATAATCATTCATGAAACGTCATAATTTCATCATTTCGAATTCTGATATACTGGAACATTCATCATTCAATTACAATACACATTTAAATGGCACCACTATGCTTTCGCTACGCCACTCTAATCATAATAATTTTATGCCACCACCTCTATGTGCTATCACCGCACCATCATATTCATTATATAGTGTATCATCCACACAAAAGCACTTCACATATACCATTTACACCAACTATGCATTAGCATATCACTTCACAATTATCATTCATATGCCCTCCATTCATTCCTCACACCTTCACATTACTATAACACTTGGGGTGTTGATTTTTGGATAATGATGTATTGGAATACATTATAATAATTTTTAGTGGAAAATTTTGCTCCATCATGTATATGAGGAAATTTTTTGTGTATTTTTATGATGAAAAAAATGGGATTAAAAAGGTCTTTTAACGTTAAAATTTTATGAAAAATATTATGGTAAAAATATATGAAGAAAAAGAGAGAAAATTTGGAGGAAAACACTGAAGGAAAAGTGAGCCAACAAACTGGCATCGAGGTGCCGGTTAGTGATAAGGCATGGGTGCACATAGAAGTTTTTGGTGCCGCGATACTAGATTCAGGGCTGTGGTGCTGGTCACGATTTTAAGTCGAAAATCTGACTTTTTAAGAAAGATTGTTTCGTTCTTCTTTGTCCTTTTCCATTTTTTTCTCCCCACACCCAAAACCTATATTCCTAGCTTGTTTTACATGATTTTGGCTAGGATTAATCATGTTTAGAAAAGAAAACACACCAATCTTGCTTTCCAACCAAAATTGTTTTGGTTTATATGGTGAAGGAAGAAGACAAATTAGATTTTCTATAAATGGAGTGTGCTACTTGGAGTTTTGGACTTGGATTCTTATTCATGGGAGGAAGTCACACTTGAATATCATGGTAAGATACTTTTCCCCATCTGAATTTGGGTTTTTATGTTAATTAGGGTTTTGGGAATTATAAGATTTTGAAAAATGATGGATTTTGGTGTTAAAACCATGGAAAAATGTTTTATTCCTGCTTAATAAAGCTTTGGAACTTAATTGTGCCTGAGAATTGATGATTTTGTTAAGCTAGGGTTTTAGGCTAACTATGAATAGTGGATTCTAGGAAGATGAATAGTGATTTTACCCCAATTTTGTAGCTTATGAATTGATAATCATGGGGGAAATTGATTAAGGCATGAATTAGACTAATTTTGAACTTGATTGGGCATTAAACATGATGATTCATGTCGATTAGGGTTTTGTGAATATTGATAATTAGGAAATAATTATGTCTAGATGTAATTGATATGGGGAAATGCTTAATTAGCTGATTATGATGATTGTGAGATGAATTAAACATGAGAAATCATAACTTACAAAGTATTAGTACATGTTTGTTGAAATGCTTTAATAAGAAACCATTTTGGGTATGACATTAGAATGACAATGAATTGGGATGTACTTAGAGTTTAATTGGCATGTTATAAAGGTTAACTAGATGTTGAATATGTTGGCTTTTGATTATGTATTGATAAGTATGCAATTATGCACTTGGGAAATATATGGGTTTAACAATAAATCAATCATAGTATCTAATTCATTGGTTTAAAATGAATTAGTTTGAGTTATGTTTGCAAATGAATGGGATTATTACTCTATACAGGATCATTTGAGAATGATGAAAAGTCATGGAGGTTGAGGAGAGTATGGTGATTCATCAATAGGTAAGTAGGCCTCCTTTTCTGGCTAAATGCATGGGCATTAGCCCATTTGTTTGAATCTGGGCTTGTGTGTTTTGCTTGGGGATAGTGGATATCCCATTTGTTAGGAATACACATGTTTGGATCCCACGATAGTTAATGAATGATGTTTATATTGATTTTGTAGAAGCATAAATGTTAGGGATAGTAAATATCCGTTGAATGAAGTTATTAGTGTTTGGTTTATGTGAGAATCATGATGTGAATTGAATAAGTATCTTATGATACTTATTCTTGTGTATGGATGTCTATTGAAAGGGATAGGGGATAGAGAGTATCCCTTAATTTTGTTTAGGAATGAATGTTATATACGTGTTTGTTTGCTAAAAATCTAACAGCAAGTGTACGACGTCAAGTTTTATAGTTTAGTGATGAGTGAGTGTCATATCCTCAGGGATTATGTATTTCAACCTTTCACTAGCTATCATTATAAATAATTCTAACTTTATTTGGATGACCGAAAATAGATAAATCTTAACTAACAACTAAATAGAATAACTTTGAATTGAATAAATCAATATATGAAAATTCTAGAGGATTGACTTCATTTATGTTTCATTCATGGAAATTTTAACTCAAATCTGATTTAACAATGCATAAGTTTATAAACCAAGAATCCCAATTTACTTAACCCCCTCTTTTGAGTGATAGATTAAATATCTATTCTCAAAACTCTGATTTGATATCCCTATAAAAATCTGAGTAGTAAGAATGCATTAATATCTATAGTGCTCTGCTAAAGATGTCATAAAATATAAAAGCTCTCCCAAATCATCTATAGTTTTATATTGTGATATTTAAATCCTAATTAGGGTTACCTCTCCTGAGTGTCAAACCTTAATTACAAAATCATCTAATGGGTAGCAAATCACTTGAAAGCCTTAAACACCAAATACCATAAATAAACCTAATTGCATTGCCAAACAAGAAAATCATTGATTATACCATGAACTCAATATAAAATCCATCTCTCCTCTAGAAAAAGAGAGATTAGCCACTTATGATGTAAAATAAATCAAACACGTATTTCTATTTATAAACCAGCCCCAAAATAGGATTTATGCAATTTTTCTATAATTTATCTATCTTTTGCACCGACAGTGCCACCTTGCTATCCACTCAACCGATGGTTGTGAAGGGAAGTGCCTGTAGCTCCAAAATGTTATCCACTCAAGATGCCTTCACTGTTTTGATCATATCTTCTTCATTTATTGTCAAAATTGGATGATTTTTGTTGCGTTGGATAACTGACTTGAAGATCTTCACTTCTTATGCTAAGCATTCTTTTTGAATCCATCACAATTAGTGCCAAAATTAGTATCAAAGTGCTATTTGTTCACATTTAACTTCTCTTCGACATGATTTGTTGACTCAAAAACCAAATAATTCAATTAAATGTAGTGTTTCATCAAATATAGTCAAAAAATAATAAAATATCCCAAATGAGGTTCCAAAACATGTGAATTTTGATATTAAAATATAGTATATTATAGACTCATCAAATACCCCTAAACTTAGCTTTTAATCGTACTCGAGCAAAATAGCAACCAAACTAGTGAAGCGATCTAGAAAAATCTCTTTTAGATAGTCAAACATATGCCAAAAAAATTATACATATACACATGATTCAGAATTCATTCAATACATTTCCAAACTAATCTCATGAGCTTATACTTTATCAATCCTTTCATGAAGTGAAAATTGTGATTGTGTGTACTATGTAAATCTCAAGATCCATGCATGTTTATCAGTCAACAATGTGTGAACTAATGATTTTGATGTCTTCACAAAGTATATCATATACTTGTTTTTCATAATCCCTCTCCACTAATTTAGATAACTCTACTTACTAGTATCAATAGGTCTTTGTAAAGTTTGTATTGGGGCCTTTGGTTTGGTTCGCAAAGAAAGGGTAAAAGGAATAACAAAGTCAGAGATTAAAACTGAAGTGCTCATAGAAGTTCATTCTCTTACTTTTTGTCGGTGTTTTCTCATATTTATGTTTATTTCATTCTAGGCTGTATTACTATCACACCCCCAAATTTGTTTTCTTTTGAGTTCATGGAATGTGATTCCCTCAATTTAAACCTCTTTCCTTGCTTGACTTTTCTTTTGTCCCCTTTTTATTTTTATAGCATACTCAATTAAACACCCCTAAGTTTATTTTCTTTTACTTCACGCATACCTCTAAAACAACCATGCACATGACGCATATCTTTGAATAGGTTTTCTAGGCTAAATAGGTTTAGATAATGAGGCTACAACAAGAAAATTTGAATGGTAATTTTTCACATGCTTTGCATGTGCAATTCTTTCATAAGGTTCAATGGGGACACTAGCGACATTAAATGTACTAGGTTGGCTGGAAAGGCTCAAACTAATAAAAAAATGCCTAAATCACTTCCAAATAAACATGTTATCTAGGATTTCACCTTGAGGGAAAAACAAGTTCTAACATGCTTATGTTAATCAAAATAAGTCAATAAATTCATAACACTGTTAACTAAATTGCATACACTTCACATGATCATGACATAATGTGCTTGAAACATTTTCATCAGTCATGAAAAAGAAAGACCTTTACAAGACTCATTAAATCACAAGGAATGCATCTTCTTCTATCAAAATCATATGCAATGGCAATAAAGAACTCAGCCTATGTTAGTGATTAGTTAGAGAGAGAGTCATCTTATTCAGTTTCATCATATTGGCATGCAATTTCTCTTGGATGCACCATCCACAAAAGACACATGATTGCAAACTCCAAACAAACTAGACATTCTAAACATAGTTCTAACATAAGGCACATGAGTGCAAATTCCAAACAAACAATGCAATCTCAAAATAGTTTAAACATAAGACTAAACAAAAGAAAATGGAAAACTACTCCCCCAAACTTGAAGTGAACATTGTCCTCAATATGTGAATAATGCAATGTAGAACAAGGGCTTCCCTAAAGTGTGTCGGATTACTCATCAGAGTAACCATCTGACTCGACATCATCTGCTGGTGGTGAATCTAGCAAAAAGATTGCAGGAGTGGGAAGAACAATAGAATTGGAACCCTGAAAGAAACTGCAACTCTTGAACATCTCATTCATTGTAATGCTATGATCTGCCAAATAGTTGAGCTACTGCATAGCCCATTTTTGAAATTGCTCACAAGAATTTCATAGCTCCATAACCTGATCATTGTTTCTTCAATCCTCCATGTGCTCTTGAAATCCAACCTTGAAAGGTCACTTGGAGAAGAAGAGGTGTAGAGAGTTCGGAGCTTTGAGATTGATAGAGATGGGAGAAGAAGGGATTGTCTTGTGGGTTATAAGTGGGGTGGCACCGGCGGCTCCAGCTTGCTTGCTGCCTTCTGTGTTGCTCCCTTGATCCCTTTTTCTGTATGTTGCTCCAGTGTTGATTTTGTCTTGAATTCTCTCACTTGTCTTTCTCCTCATCTCTTCTCAACATGAACTTTACCTGTAATTCATAAAATAATAGGTCATTATTGGAGTCAAATATGTAAAACCATATAACTCAAAGAATCTATTATATTAATTGAACTAAGTAGAACTGAAACAGTTATTTTTAGCTATTGACATGCTTATGACTAAAGCCAATTATTAAAAATTTAAATTAGAAGAAAGATCAAAAGCTTGGGTTGCCTCCCAAAAAGCAGCGCTTAGTTTATAGTCTCAGCTCGACTACAGATTTCTATCTTTGAAATGAAATTTAGCTTTGCAGTGCATCAATTCTTTAAATCTTCGAATTGGCTTGGGGAATTTTTGAGGTGCACGTAGTTGATACGAATACTCAATGGTGTCAATGTTTTCTATGAGATTTTCTAAAAATTCTTCAATTATTTCATCCACCCCATCAATCTTGAAGTAATTAGTATTCTCACTGTACAGCTTCATCTCCTGGAAAATGTCAAACTTCACTCCATGGTCTTAAACTCGACATGGCTTTTCTTCTTCTACACCTATAAAAGAAGAAGAACTAATCATTGAAAAGAATGAATTAGTGCCAAAAATTTCATACCTTAGAGATTTAGGCAGTTGCTTCAGTTCTGAATTAGCTTTAACTTCTTCCATCAATGACTTCTCTTCCAATGGTTCCACCTTGTTGCTGATCTCCTCTTTTGATAACTCTTCCAAAGCCAAAATATGCTCTGTGACCTCCCTAGTGTCTACAATATCTTGACTTATAAAGTTTTGATTGCAATGTTCCAAAGGATATAGAAAACTTGCATCATTAGCAACACAATCCTCCAAATCCTGAAGAAAATTAGTGTTACTTAGAAAAACACCTTTGTTTGGATTATATACAGAGTCTACAAGCTGACTAATTTGAGTTTCCAATGACTTGATATTTCTATTTATATCTCCCATGTGTGTTTCAATATTGTCAAGTCTTTCTTCATTCCAATTAAAATTTGCTTGACTTTCTATTACAAAGGTAGTAATGAGATCTTCAAGTGAAGGCTTCTTCTCATTTGGTTGAGGTTGGAAACTAGAAATAGTGTCTATGGCATTCCAATGATTTTCATAGAATAGTTTCTCATGATCTCTTAATCCTGGATGATAGTGTGTTGATAGGTTGTATCCATGATCATTGTTGTTGCCCCATTGGTTTACATAATGTATCTCTTCCTGGATTTGATCTATAGCCATGGATGACTCTCCATAATTGAAGTTCCCATTGATGATGAATTAGCTAAGGCTAACTGGTGAGTTAGAGATTATGTTTGTACAATTAGGGTTGTGATTGGATCCACCTAAAAACAACCAACAACTTGTCTGACCATATCATGTTCATTAGGCCAGTGGAAGATGTAGAAAGCTATGTCTTCAAACAAAGAGATTTTGAATTCACGGTCATAAGAGCTGGAAAAAATTGCATCACTCATAATAAAAGAAAAAGATATAAGAATACAGTTAAAGAAAATAAAAATCCAAATTAAAGCTAGGATTATCTGTTGATAATATTAGTGAAGAAATCAAAATAATCAATCCTTGGCAATGGCACCAAAAACTTGTTTACTGAAAATCTAACCCCTAGTATACGCATCAAGTTTTATAGTTTAGTGATGAGTAAGTGTCGTATCCACAAGGATTGTTGTATTTCAACCTTTCACTAACTATCATTATAAATAATTGTAACTTTATTTAGATGACCAAAAATAGATAAATCTTAACTAACAACTAAACAAAATAACTTTGAATCAAATAAATCAATATATGGAAATCCTAGAGGATTGACTTCATTTATGTTTCATTTATGGAAATTTCAACTCAAATCTAATTTAATAATGCATAAGTTTATAAATTGAGAATCCTAATCTACTTAACCCCCTCTTCCAAGAGATAGATTAAATATCTATTCTCAAAACCCTAATTTTGATATCCCTATAAAAATCTGAGTGATAAGAATGCATTAATATCTATGGTTCTCTGCTGAAGATTTCATAAAATATAAAAAAGCTCTCCCAAGTCATCTATAGTTTTATGTTGTGATATTTAAATCCTAATTAGGGTTACCTCTCCTGAGTGTTAAAGCCTAATTACAAAATCATCCAATGGGTAGCAAATCAATTAAAAGCCTTAAACACCAAATATCACAAATAAACCTAATTACATTGCCAAACAAGAAAATCATTGATTACACCATGAACTCAACATAAAATTCATCTTTCCTCTAGAAAAAGAGAGATTAGCCACTCATGATGTAAAATAAATCAAACAAGTAATATTCAAATATTATCATAGTTCCAATTTTTAGGTAAACCACAAAGATAAAAAAGAAAAATAATTAAAACTAAAATAAATCAAATTTTTTCCCTATTAAGTCTATTCTTCACTCTTCGGTAATGACCTACGACCTCTTGATCTCCAAGTTGATCTTCTCCTCCTCAAAGCTTCTTCTAAAACTTCCTAAACACTCCTAGAATCGTAGCCTCCAAGTTCTCTCCAAAACCCTTACCAACCAACCCCAAAAACTTCCTTAACTTCTATTTATAAACCAGCCCCAAAATAGAATTTATGCAATTTTCCCCTAATTCATCTATCTCCGGTGCTAGTGGCGGCACCTTGTTGTCCACTCAATCGATGTTTATGAAGGGTAAGTGCCTGCAACTATAGAATGCTGTCCACTCAAGATGCATTCACTATTTTGATCATATCTTCTTCATTTGTTGTTGGAATTATGTGATTTTTGTTGTGTTGGATAGCTGACTTGAAGATCTTCACTTCTTATGCTAACCACGCTTTTTGAATCTATCTTAATTAGTGTTATAATTAGCATCAAATTGCTACTTATTCACATTCAACTTTTCTTTGGCATGATTTGTTGACTGAAAAACCAAATAACTCAATTAAATGTAGTGTTTCATCAAATATAGTCATAAAATAATAAAATATGCCAAATGAGGTTCCAAAACATGTGAATTTTTATATTAAAACATAATATATTATAGATTCATTAGGGTTATATTGAAGAAATATGAATAGAATGAAAAGTGTTAGGCATGATTATACATGTATTGGATGTGAACATAGTATGTTCTTGACTCGAATGTAATTGTATATTGGAATAATGAGCATGATTATATATTTTTGATAGAGTATGCTATGTTATTGATTATGAATTATGATTTCTATGATTTTTGCTTACTTACTGAGTTACCCGGACTCACGCCTTCTTGTTTAAAGTTTTAGCTGGCAAGTTAGGTAAAGGATTTATGAGAAAGAATAAAGACCTTTTGATGATATGATGTATTATTGGGACTGGAATCCTATTATGAAATTCTATTAATGTGAAATTTCATAATTTTATAAAATTAAAAATGATGTATAAAGTAAAGTATTGGCATGTCTAACTAAATGATGTATAATATCGTGATAGCATGATATGTTTCCCCTAAGTTGTAGTGTCATCATGGTGTGTTATAGGTTCTGGTTTTTGGGAAAGTTGGGCTAGTGAGTTATTTATGATTTGAGTAATAATTATTGAAACTATAGTTTAATATATGATTTGGAATTGTAGACATTAATGTTTAGAAATTTATTTGATAAATGAATGTATATCAGGTATTGATCTTGATATTTTTAGGGGAGACTTTGTTGAATTTTTGGTAGAAATCCCATTAAAAATTTGTAAATTTGTAAAGGAATTAATGAAAAGTATAAGTGTAATAAAATGGGATCGGAGCACCCCAACCTTGTATTGAAAATAAATGCTAATGACCAAGGTCGTGCCTCAAAAGGTGGGGCGTGACAATTACTCTTACACTAATGTTCTCCCATATCCTCATGGATTCATTAAGGTATTAGGCATGCCATTTCCCATCTCTTTCCACTAATCATTGCCATCATGATTTAGACTTATCACTCAGATTAGACTTATCACATAGATAAGCCACTAGGCTCTTATACCTTTCTGTAACACCTCGCCTTGGGGCCTATGCATTTCACTATTCTCTTATAATTTCCCTATTTTTAAGGAAAATTTCTGCCAAAAATCTAGTAAAGTTTGCCCTGAATTATATGGATCTAAACTTGTCAATTATTAATCATATGAAATCATAATCTTTAAATAGAAGAAAATCATTAAACTAAACCATAAAACACGCCCATCCATACCCATAACTACATGCCCAAGAGAAAAAACAAATCATGATGGCAATATCTACACCTGGAATCATATAAATCATACACCATATTGTATCTAATAATGATTATGACATGCCCACATTATACATCTTTTGGAATCTTTTAAATACAATCAAATAAAAACACATTATGAAATTACAATCACATATTCTTAAGCCATAAAGAAAAGTCTTCAAATCCTATCCCTCAACTCTAACCCATAGTTGGGATTCTTTACCTAACCAACTTACTAAAAATTTAAAATAAAAAGCCGTAAGTCTGAGCAACTCAGTAAGTAGGTGTGTTAAAATAACAAAAAAATCAATAATCCATATAATATCATGCTTAGTCTGGAATATGTATCATTCATTCTTAATACTACAATATGCGATGTCATTTAACTTGATCAATTCCAACATGATTCATAATTCCTGATATAATTCAAATCATTCAATAAATAACCAATAACCTGTATATGCATTGCAATATCTGCATTTTATAATATATGGGATCAATTCTATATAACCACATGGAATATTTTCTATCCCTATCCAATCATACATTTGAATAACACCATACTTAAATCACATACACTAGTATGGGATAATCTCTATCCCAATTCTCACACTTTCACTAGAGATAACCAACACTAACCATCACTAATCAATATAAAGTATTTCATGGAAGGCTTCACCTTCCTACGATATAAACATTCACCCATATCCACAAGAAGAATAAGCATAGGATATTCACTATCCCCAACTACATATACATGCCCGGATGTAAACAAATGGGATAATCAATATCCCTATCCATTCATATATTCCTTCAAAGAAGAACCTACTTACCTCATGAAGAACACTTGCACCATTTTTCCCTGTTCATAACTTCTCATCAGTTCCTTAATTTCCATTCATGATCAATGATCCTAAATATACCACAATGCCATTCATTTACAAACATATCC
Organism: Pouteria campechiana; assembly: GCA_036873735.1. Taxonomy (NCBI): domain Eukaryota; kingdom Viridiplantae; phylum Streptophyta; class Magnoliopsida; order Ericales; family Sapotaceae; genus Pouteria; species Pouteria campechiana. The sequence continues at coordinate 28,787 of JAYJMB010019238.1, forward strand.
TTAACAATTCTTTCAAGCCATTGAATTTCAATGTCTTGATACTATGACCAGTTTATTGAAAAGTCTATGTACTCTTTAAGTGCATATTTGCACTCTAACATTAATTATAAGTTTGTTTAACTTACATTCTCACATTATACACAGCTTATCAAACACATATGCAATATATTAATATCAAAACAACTTCTATCATCTACTTCTCACATGTAATCATTCATTAGAATGTAATCATTCGTAAGAACCAGTTAATTCAACCTTCAATTCACCCATTTCACTAATTAAGCACCCTATATAGAAATTTCCCTTTTTATAATTTAGGTGCAACAAGATAGTTAGACTTCCTTTGGTCTAATTTGCTTTAAAAACATAATAATCAATACATTAATCATTTTCTCCATGAATTAAACATCAACTCATACCATTTTCCCAAAAATCACCATTCACAAACCTTTCTAGAGCATAAATCCTGATTTTTCATGCCCAAGCAAGGTCCAAAACATAATAATCAATGAATGAAATGTTTTCCATATTGGTTCATACATCAACTCATATCAAATTCTTCCCAAAAGTTACTATTTACGAAATGTAAGAACCCTAGCAAGCATAGATTCATGAAATCTGTTGAAGAAAGCCAACTTACCCTCTATTTTAAGCATGTCTTCCATCATAGGAGGGGAACTCAGCTCCAAACCCTCAAGAACCCACCAACTTTTGTAGCAAAATAGAATTTTCCACCATCCCACTCTAAAAAATTTAAGCTAGATGGAATGATGTGGGCATTTGTCATCTAAATCAACTTGTTTTCTACCTAAAATCATAAGATTTAGGCATCAATGGGGCTAGGGCATGAGGAGGAAGAAAATGGGATGGACCACATAAAATAGAATAAAAACTAGGTTAAAAAAGTTGGTTGTCCAACTTTATTCACTAATTGACGCTGAGATGTCAAATTGGATTCCGTGGCATCAAATTTTCTAATGCTAGCCCCTGCCCTTATTTAGATCCGATGTTGTGGCATCTACTTGGCTGTCTCCTACTTTTTGTGATTTTTTTCTCCCCTTTTTGTTATGTATTTACTCCACTTTGATTCCCCCTTTTTTATATGCATTTATTCATCATTTTTCTCATTAATAATGACATAAAACCATAATAAACTTGCCATAAATAACTAGGCATCAATCCCTACCATCATTCACATATGCTTAAGCTTGTACACATACATCTCACTTATATGAACTTCATAATACCTGTAGTGTTTCTTTTCAAAACAATTTCTTCCCATCTCAATTCATCACTACAATCAATATTCACTACTATAATCAATATTGAAAAATTTTCCTCGCCTCAATTCCTCCCCTTTTTTTCCGTTACATGGGAAACAAATCCAATGTACTTGAGTATTCAAGTACTAATTTGCCAAAATTAACACCCTAAGTGTTACAGACTATAACTCCTAGGATGTTAATTTTTGGGTAATGATGTGTTAAAATACATGATAATTGTCTCTAGAATTAATATAAATGGAGATGAATTGAAGTATGAAGAATTTTGCTCTATTATGCAGAAGAAAGAATTGTAAAATTCCAAAGAAAGTTATTTTTTTTATGAGGCCATGTATTTGGAACATGAGAACATGATCTAGACTTATATGAAGGCCATGTTTGGGTATTTTATAATCATAAAAGGAGGACTAAACATTTTGTTTAATGCTAAAACTATATGAAAAATATTATGGCATAAATAAATGAGAAAAATAGAATGAAAAAGTAGAGGAAAAGTCATCAAATAGGGGGGCAGCAATCTGGTGGAAAATTCGGCATCGCAGCGCCTATGCAAAACATGGCAAAGGGCAAGACATCAGTAGATTTGACGTCTCAGCATCGGTTAATGATTTAAGTTGGACAACTGAATTTTTCACCCCATTTTGTTTCATTTTCTTCTCTGTTCCATTTTTCCTTCTTCCCCCGCGCCCTAGCCTTAAAACCCATTGATTTTTGCCCCTTTTTGCTAGATAATCATCGTGATTATGCATGAAAGCAAGAATTCATACCCTTAAACCCAAGTTCCAACTATTTGGATGATGAAAGAGGAAGGGAAATTTTGTTTGGCCATGATTGAGGGAGGATTATGTGTATGGAGGCTAGATCTTCATGGGAAAGAGAAAGACATGTCCAAAATTAAAGGTAACATGCTTTTCCCTATTTGATTTTTTGATTTTTCATTGCTAGGGTGTATATCCTGTTCATGAATAGTGATTTTAGGAAAGATGGTGGGTGTTTGTTGTTGAATTCATGTGGAAAACAAGTAAGGGATGCCTTGATATGATTTTGGCATGATTTAGACTTGGAAAATGAATGATTATCCATTAACCCCATCTATGAACAATAACCCTAGGGGATAAATTGGTATTAAACTATGTAATTGATAAGATAATTTTTTTAATAACTTGATTACAATGGTTGTTGCATGATTTGGAGTTGATAAAATATAATTATGCATGATGTTTGGTTGTGAATAGTAAATTATAAATAGCAAATATGGGGGTTTTTGCATAAAAACATAATTATGCTTGGTTTAATTGAGTTATAAGTATGATGAGCATGTTATTAAGGTAAATTTGATATTAAATATGCTATGGAATCATGATGTATAATTGGGAGTGAAAACCCTAATCTCATGTTATAAAACAATTTGTAATTAATGGATGCTTGTGAGGCATTAAATCACTTGTCTATTGAATTGTTAAGTAATCATATGTAACACCCCAGGTGTTAAAGATGAAGGTAAATTTTTTGCATTGTAGTAAAATGAGGAATCAAGGTAGTGAATAGTGAATTATAGAGAAATTTGTTATTGAAAACTGAATTGAACAAAGAAAATGACTTCATGAGTAGTTTAGAGTGAAAAAGAACCCAAATGGTGATTTTGAGTAAAGTCATGTATATGACTTGAATAACTAATGAACCATATTTATTATGTAAAATGTGATATGTATGAGCTATTAAATGGGACTTTTATGATAATTTAGTAGTTTTGAACTATTGAGTTGAATGTGGTGTAAAAAGAACTTAACAAGAGATTTTCATTAAATTACAAATTTTTGAATGGATAAATAGATACAGATGATGTTTAAGGCGTTTAAAACATGCTCATGTGGATATTAGTAGAATTAAGTCCATGACTTTTACAAATTTCATCATTATGAGCTATGTAAATGCATTTAGAAGAAAAAGAACTAAAGTGGTGAAATTGAGTAAATGGATGTCTATGATTTATATAAATGGCCTGAACCAACTATCATATGCATTGTAATGTGTGTGAAGCATTAGTTTTAGTATTGGATGTAATTTGGAAAAGAAATGGCTTATTGAATTACTTATAGTAGAAAATTCCATTAAAAAGAACAAAATGAGTGATTTTTGGAATTTGACCTCAAATGAGGTGATGAATAGCATGAACATATTTCACTTCATAAATGTGATGTGTGTGAAGTGATTATGGGAATATTATGAATGTTTTATACAAAATTGGACTAGTGGTGGTTTTGTTTGTAAGTGAAAAAGGCAAATTGCTTCAATTGGAAGGGTACAAGTTATTACTTGAACTTGGGGTGACAGTGATTATTGTAAATGATCATTTTGTGATGATTAGGTGTATGATTAATTGAAATTATAAATTGATTTGGGATGCAAATGGAACACCCCATAATTTTATAGTTAGTTTATGTTGCAAACCTCAATACATAGTGAAAGGAAATTAAATATTACAACTTAGATCACTTGTGATCAAAATTTGATATATTTATGTACTTATTCAAAAAATGTTTCAAAATAAAAGTTATAGCCCTTTAAGTTATCTTTCTAAGGAATTAAGAATTATATCATTTGGACATCGTATGTAAAAGCTATACTCAAAATAACAAAATGGAGTCTGGCTGTCAGCAGGTGGATGTTAAGGCATCAGAAATTGATGCCACAACATTGGAATTTTAATGCCGCAACACAAGTTTTTGATGCCATGGCATCACTCAAAAACATGGTTTTTCAAAGCATCCAGTGAGTTGGATGCCGCAGCATCAGAATTTGATGCTATGCAATTGGACTGGATACTACGGCATCCAAATTTAATGTTGCGGCATTATTTCAGCATGGGGCAAAATTTTGGGCAGCCAGCGACTTGATGCCACAGCATCGATTTTTGATGCCGCAGCTTCATTTTGATGGTGCACCGGAACACCCAAAAATTCAACTTTTTAAAGGGCTTTTCAACCCATTTCATTCCATTTTCTTTCTTTCTCTTCTTCCCTTGTTCCTATATCTTTAAACCTATCATGCTAAGGCTTGATTCTTAGCATTGTTTGCTAGAAATCATGGAGTTTTAGAAGAATACTTCTTCCATCATCTCTTCTAGCCTAAGTTTTTCCAATTCGGATGGTGAAATCAAAGGGAAATCCTATTTAGCCTTGATTGAGAGAGGATTCATGCGTATGGAGGTTGGATCTTCATGGGAAAGAGGATGACATGTCCGAAATGGAAGGTAATATGCTTTCTTCCATCCAAAAATTTGATTTTTGTAAACTAGGGTTTCTTATATTCTATGAACAGTAACTTTTGGAGGAGATTTGATATGGAATTGATGTAGGAATCATGGGAAAAATGATTTTATGGATTGATTATGGTGATTTGGGCATAAGAAATCATAATGTTTGGCTTGTTAAGGTTTTGTGAATAGTGACTTTGGGGAAATTTTATGAATTATGTGAAATTAACATCGGGAAATTGATTAATATCAAAATAATGATGTTTTGGGACTTATATGGGATGATTTAGATCAATGAAAATGGATATTGGACTATGACCTAGTTTGAGTTAATCAAGGAAAATTGCATATGGGTTATTGATGTTGTTTGAAAGTCTTTAAGCCTTATTCATGTTGTATGACGAGGATTTAATGTTATAAACAAAGTATTTTGAAACACTAATGAATGGGATATAATATGAATAAGTTTGATTTGGAATTCCTAGCTATAAATTGAATCGTGGTTTGTGTATATCTGAAATACGTTAGTAGGATATGAATTAAGAGTTGAAATTGTAAATGATTGTGATTATTACCCTATACAGGATGATCTGAGAAAGATGAAAAGGAATGAAACTGGAGGAATGGTTTGGAGCTAAGAGCCCAAGGTAAGTAGGTGCCCCTCCTTTGATTAGCAATATTGTATGATTGGGGATGAAAATCCTATTTGATTGTATCTGGGCATGGTTGTTTTAGATGGGAATAGTGGATATCCCATATTGGTTAAATTGACATTTCTTTGACTAGTATGCTTATATGAATGTAGGTATAATGAATATCCCTTGAATCAAAAGGATTATTTTTCATTTACGATATGAAATTGTGTTTATTCGGGATAGGAATTATCCCATATTTTAAGGCTTTTTATTCTTGTGTATGGATGTCTAATTATGAGGGGATGTAGGAATTTAAGACTCCAAACTATGGACTAGAATTATTGAGCAAGATTGAAGATTCTTTTATCATAATACGTTGATTTGTAATTGTATAATTTATTGTGTATTCGTATTACCATTAGATGATTTCAAATGATGTATTATTAAATATATGGCATATCATAGAAAAGTAATGAAAATATTGTGGTAGGATGGTTTGATTCCCCTTGGAAGTAAGTGTGGGTTCTAGTAGTATTTATTTATTTATTTTATTATTTCAGAATTATGATTTATATTAGAAATTATATGATGATTGTAAATCAGATTTTTAGGCCCACATTTCAAGGGAGGCTTTGCCAAAATTTTGGTAGGATATTCCCTTAGAATAAGGACTTTGTAGGGGAATAATGATAGGTTTAGGCCTCGGAGTCGAGGCATGGCAAATTAGGATCAGAGGACCCCCATGTAAAAGTGAGCGAGTTGAGGTGAAATACAATGCAGAATGGAAGGTCACGCCTTGAAAAGCGGGTTGTAACATTATATGAGGATGGATATGGATTTCCTTAGTTACCCATGTTGAATCATTATGAAGTAAAATATACATATAACCTGTATGATGAAATGCATCATTGAGAGACAAGGTATGAATGTATGATCCCCATGTAGCCTTAAATACCTATTAAGTAGGTATAATAGACAAACTATAAATGTATGTAACACATTATATAGAAGGATCAAAGTTAAGTTGTGATACATAGATTATGGATGACAATTAGAGTTTTATGAATGGACAATGATATGGACTCATTGTATGTATAGGATCATCACGGTATGGATAAAAGGCTGAGAATATGCTTGAGGAGTTATGAAAATTAAAGCATGATGAGGTAAGTAGGCTCCTCTTCCAGTTAAATATAATACTGAATGGAAATAATGAATATCTGATACTTTGTAAGGGCATGTGTGAATGGATGAGGATAGTAGATATCTCATTTATTTGCTAAACAAATGTTGATTATGAGATAGAATCACATATGAGTGTATTACACAATATAATAGACGTTTAGCTAAGGATAAGTGGTATCCCTTGATTATATTATTTTTGGATATGTATAATTGAATGACTAATGAATACGTTGATGAAGGGAGTGTGAATATTCCTTGATATGTGTATGGATGGGGATTACGAATATCCTACAAATAGGTCATTACGTCATTATGTAATGGTAAGAGAAAGAATTCCGTAAGTGAATGTGTGGATTATTTTATGCCTATATGGCATGGTTACAAAATGTTATCCACACATAAGCACTTCAAATATACCATTTACACCAACTATTCATTAGCATATCACTTCACAATTATCATTCATATGCCCTCTGTTCAATCCTCATACCTTCACATTACTCTTACACTAATGATCTCCCATATCCTCATGGGTTCATTAACTTGTATTATGCTTGTCATTTCCTATCTCTTTCTACTAATCATTTCCATCATGATTTGGGCTTGTCACTCAGATTAGACTTATCACAAAGATAAATCACTGGGCTCTGATACCATTTTGTAATGCCTTGTCTTAGGGCCTATGCGTTTCACCATTCTCTTATAATTTTTTAATTTTTAAGGGAAATGTTTTTGCCAAAAATTTAGTAGAGTTTGCCCTGAATTATATGGATCTAAACCTGTCAATTATTAATCATATGAAATCATAATCTTTAAACACAAGAAAATCATTAAACTAAACCATAAACATGCCTACCCACAATTGGGATTCTTTACCTAACCAACTAGCTAAAAATTTAAAATAAGAAGGCGTGAGTCCAGGTAACTGAGTAAGTAGGCATGTTAAAATAACAATAGAATCAATAATCCATATAGTGTCATGCTCAGTCTAGAATATGTATCATTCATTCTAAATATTACAATATGCAATGTCATGTAACTCAATCAAGTCCAACATAATTCACAATTCCTGATAGACTTCAAGGCAATAAATAACCAATACACTATATATGCATTGCAATATCCACATTTTTATAATATATGGGATCAATTCTATATAACCACATGTGATACTCTCTATCCCTATATAATCATATATTCAAATAACACCATACTTAAATCACATACACAAGTATAGGATAATCTGTATCCCAATTCCCACACTTTCATTAGAGATAGCTAACACTAACCATCACTAATCAATATAAATTGTTTCATTGAATGCTTCACATTCCTACACTATAAACATTCATCTATATCCACAAGAAGAATAAGCATAGGATATTCACTATCCCTAACTATACATACATGCTCAAATGCAAGCAAATGGGATAATCAATATCCCTATCCATTCGTACATTCCTTCAAAGAAGATCCTACTTACCTCATGAAGAACATTTGCACCATTTTCCCCTTTTCATAACTTCTCATCATTTTCTTAATTTTTGTTCATGCTCAATGATCATACATATACAACAATGTCATTCATTTATAAAGATATCCTTAACAATTCTTTCAAGCCAATGAATTTCAATGTCTCGATACTATGACCAATCTATTAAAAAGTCTATGTACTCTTTAAGTGCATATTTGCACTCTAACATTAATCATAAGTTTCTTTAACTTACTTTCTCACATTATACACTGCATATGGAACACATATGCAACATATTAATATCAAAACAACTTCTATCATCTACTTCTCACATGTAATCATTCATAAGAACGTAATCATTTATAAGAACTAGTTAATTCAACTTTCGATTCACCTATTTCACTAATTAAGCACCCTATATAGAAATTTCCCTTTTTATAATTCATGAGCAACAAAATACTTAGACTTCCTAGGTCTAATTTACTTCAAAAACATGATAATCAATCTATTATTCATTTTCCCATGAATTAAACCTCAATTCATACCATTTTCCCCAAAATCACTATTCACAAAACCCTAGCAAACATAGATTCATGAAATCAGTTGAAGAAACCCAACTTACCCTCGATTTCAAGCATGTCTTCCATCATAGGAGGGGAACTCAGCTCCAAATCCTCAAGAACCCACCACCTTTTGTAGCAAAATGGAATTTTCCACTACTTTACAACGTCCAACTCTAGAAAATTTAGGCTAGACGGAATGATGTGGGGATTTCTCACCTAAATCCACTTGTTTCCTAGCTAAAATCACAAGATTTAGACATGAATGGGGTTAAGGCATGAGAAGGAAAAAATAGGATGAACTAGAGAAAATAGAATGGAAAAATGGGTCAAAAAAGTTAGTTGTCCAACTTTATTCACTAATTGACACCGTGATGTCAAATTTTCTAATGCCTCCCCCTGTCCTTATTTCGATCCAACACTATGACATCAATTAAGCTCTGCAGCATTTGCTTGGCTATCCCCTGCTGTGTGTTATTTTTTTCTCCCCTTTTTGCTTTGTATCTACTCCACTTTGATTCCCCCTTTTTCATATGCATTTATTCATCATTTTTCTCATTAATAATGACATAAAACCATAATAAACTTATCGTAAATAACTAAGCATCAATCCCTACCATCATTCATATATGCTTTAGCTTGTACACATACATTTCACTTATATGAACTTCATACATACCTATATTGTTTCTTTTCAAAACAATTACTTCTCATCTCAATTCATCACTATAATCAATATTCATCACTACAATCAATATTGAAAAATTTTCCTTGCCTCAATCCCTCTCCCTTTTTCAATTACATGAGAAACATCTCCAATGTACTCAAGTATTCAAGTACCAATTTCCCAAAATTAACACCCAGGTGTTATAAAGCTCTCCCTAAAACCCAAACATTACCTCCTCATAAGCCCACTGTAAGCATTCCTTTTCCTCAATTTCTCAAGAAGAATGAACTTGAAAAAAATTTTTCTAAATATCTGAAGGTTTTCAAGAAGCTTCGCATCAATATTCCATTTGCTAATGCACTTGCACAGATGCCAACTTATGTGAAGTTCATGAAAGACATCCTCTTAAATAAGAGGAAGTTGGAAGAGTATAAGATGGTTTCCTTTACTAAAGAAACTAATGCTGTAATCCAAAGAGAGTTGCCTCCAAAGCTTAAACATTTGAAAAAGCTTCATCATTCCAATTGCTATTGGAAATTCTATATATGAGAAGGCATTATGTGAACTTGGTGCTAGTACTAATCTTATGCCTTTGTCTATTTACAAGAAGCTTGGATTAGATGAAGCAAGACCCACCACCACGTCTGTACAGTTGGTCAATAGATCCATCAAACATCCAAGGCATCATTGAGGATGTAATTGTCAAAACTGACAAATTCATATTTCTTGTAAATTTTTTGGTATTAGATATGGAGGAGGACAAGGATTTCCCTATCATATTAAGGAGACCTTTCTTGGCAACTAGATGGGCATTGATAGATGTCTAAAAGGGTGAGTTAAAGCTTTTGGTATAGGAAGAAGAGGTGATTTTCAAGGTCTTTAATGCAATCAAGTATCCGAGAGATGGCAATAGTTGCTTTCGTGTTGCTTCAATAGATGCCTTAGTCTCTCAAAACTTTGTCAATTCAGTAGATCCTTTATAAAAATGTTTAACTCATCCTATTCTATCTACTCTTGAACATGAAGGCATCACAGAGATAGTTCAGTGGCTCGATTCTTTTGGTCCAAATAAATGGAGATACTTTGAGGCTTTGGGACAGGCCATTCTCAATAAATTCCTTCAATAGAGAAACAACTAACTCTTGAGCACGAGCCAATACCAAGATTTGAAGAACTTAAGCATCGAAAAGCCAAAATTTACCTCAAAGATGTTGAGTAAAGAAGGAGACAGTCAAGCTAAAGACTATAAATTAGAACTACTTCTTATCCCTCCTCTCTTCGAATTTTTAGTTCTTTTTGGTTTTGTTTTATTTTCTTTATTTAGGTTCTTTTTGGTTTTCTTGATTGCAAATAATCCCCTCTTGAGGCAATGAAAATTTTTTTTTCCACCATCAAAGGCAACCTCTGTCCACTATTAAAAGAGAATATATTCCCACAAGGAAGTTTCTTTCCCCTTATACAATTTTTTTCTTTAACACCGAGGACAATGTTTAGTTTAAGTTTAGAGGTATTTGGGGATTTGCATTTCATTTTGAGCAAATCTTTTGAATTTAGGTATAAATGTTTTCAATGTGCTTCACTTTTGATGACTTACCTAAGAAACTCCAAGGGCAATTATGCAAAATTGTTGAATTTGAAAGGGATTAGATTCATTGATTTTCTCTTGATGATCATTAACCTATGCTTAATGTTTCATTGCCTTTGCATATGATTTAGAAAGAAGGATAGGTGCTACCTTGTGATTTATAGATTCTTGTGATAAGTCTTTTTTTCATGAATGATGAAATTTTTATTGGGCACCTTATGTTATGATCATGTGAAGTATATGTGGATTAGTTGATGATATTAAAAATTTAGTGATATGTTTTGATTGACATGATAATGCTAGAACTTGTTTGATTATCTCTCAAGGCGAAATTTAAGATAACATGTTTACTTGATAATTATTTAAATATTCTTTGATTAGTTTAAGCCTTTCAAGCTAGCCTAGTACATCACTATCTCTAGTATCCCCATTGAGCCTTAATGAAAGAATGGCATATGCAAAGCATGTGAAGAAGTACCATTCGACTTTCTTTCTTTAGCTTTATCATTCAAAATCTTTGAACTTTAAAAACCATGCTTGACCTATTAAGAGACATATTTGATGATACACATGGTTGTTAGAGAGAAATGAGAGAGCAAAAGAAGATAAGTTTGGGGGTATCAAATAGAAGAATGCCAAAAGAATGAAAAGAAAAGGGAACAAAAAGAAAGGAATCAGTAAAGATTCAGGGGGATCACATCCCAATGAACTTAAAAGAAAATATTTTTGGGGGTGTGTTAGTAATACAACTCACAAAAAAATAAATAATAAGAGAGAAGAAGAAACAAAATGTTAAGAGAGTGAACGTTCATATGCAATTTATTTATGATCTCTTATTTTGTGAAATCCTTATCCCTTTCCTTGTTAGTCAAATCCAAGGCCCCATTACAAGCTTAACAAAGATCTATTAATCCAAGTGGACAGAGTTATCTATATTAGTGGAGATGGATTATGATAAACAAGCTTATGGGGTGCTTTGTGAAGATCATTAGAATCATTGAATTAAATATTATTGATTGAAAAGCATGCATGTAGCATGAGATTGACAAAGCACACACACACACATTACCACTTCATGAAGGGATTGATGAATCATGAGTTCATGAGGTTGTTTGGCTAGTGTCTTGAATAATTTCTAAGTTATGAGTACATATATGATCCATCTAGCATGCTTTTTATTGTTTGAGAGAGGATATCCATGATGTTTGATAACTTTTATGGTTGCTATTTTGCTTGAGGATGATCAAAAGCTAAGTTTGGGGTTAATTAATAAGCTCATAATTTATCATATTTTAATACCTATATTCACATATTTTAGATCCTTAATTGACATAATTTTATTTTCTTATAATCACATTTGATTAAATATTACACTTAATGGAGTTAGTTTTTATTTCAATTATCAAAATCTATCAAAAAGGAGCTAAATATGACAAAGGTGTCACTTATAGTCAATTTTTGGCATTTATGGAAGCTAATTTGGAAACTGTGTTCAACATAAAAGTTATATCCCTTGCTCTTATCTTTCGAACATATCAATAATTTCTTGATTTTGATATTGTATGAGAAATTTATGGCCAAAATATTAAACATTATTCTTGGTGAATTGTTGGGCACTGATGCACATAGGTAATTTTTGATAGCAAACTAGCACTGCAATGCCGAGTTTGGGTGCCATAGGGCTAGTACAAAGGGGGCATAAAGGTATCCTATAACAACAAGTTAGGCATTACAACGGCCAGTTTATGCGCAACAATGCCAGTTCATTGTGGACTAAACTCTCTAATTTTAGCAGTTTTATGTTGTTTGCACAAAATAACTTTTGGAATCCATATAGAGGTGTGAACAAACCCTAAATAGGTTATTTAAAGACTTTTTTAAGGTGGAAAATAGGGGGAGGATGTAACCTAGCAAGGATAGAAGTTTTTTAAGCAAAAGAGAAGACTTGGAAGAGGGATTGCTGTGAAGAGAAGGGAGTGTCACCTGGAGACATTTTTTCTCTTATCTTTCCAATTCTTTTTCATTTTTTTCATTTCTTGATCATGATTAAGACAATGTTTTTGGTTTCTTTTAATCATATAATGAGCTAAATGCTTTGTTCTAGGGAAATGATGTAGCTTTATTATGAATATTCAGTGCTATTGAGTTTAATTCAATTTCATGTTTATTCATTATCTATGTTGAGTATTTAATCTAAGTTTAATGCTTGTAAAAGTATGATAACCCTTCCCGCATGATTTATGATTCAATTTGAGGTATTGATAGTTTAATTAGACCATAGTTAAATACCATAAGACTGTCATGAGATAGAGATATTAATGAGGCTTGTGTAACACTACGAATTTCTTATTCTCAATGTATCTTGGTTAGCTTAGAATTTTCACAGAGATAAAGGAAATTTTCTTACAAGGATAGATTGTTATTGCTTGAGAAAGACTACCAATTAAAAAAGAGAAATTTTTTATCAATATAGAAGTAAACAATGATTGATTAAATTGGATGAAAATTGAATAGGATTAATCCAGTAAATTTGGAAACCCCTAGATGTCTTGATCATTGATTTTCTACTTTTCTAGATTCTACACTCTTGTTAATTTTTGTTAGTTTAGATTTTCTTTTCTCTCATCTGATTATTATTTGATTGTTAAAACAAAATTTAAAATTAAAGTAATTTGGTACTTGGTATTCATAGTCATCATGTGAATGATCTCATACTTATACTTTATTACTTGTTGGCAACATGTGCACTTGCGTTTGGAAAATTCGCAACAAGTGTTTGTTGAGTTCAATAATTTTTGTGCGAGGTTGAGGTTCTAATGCATATGGAGGTGCCACCAACCCTAAATTGGGTTATTTAAAGAGGAATTTATCTATAAAATAGGGGAAGGAAAGAGGCTACAACTTTAGAGGCTTTTTGGCAAGAGACTAAACTTAGTAAGGGAGACTTGGAGAAGGGACTACTATGAAAGGAAGAGAGTGCAACTTGGAGAAAAAGATCATTATAGCAATTTCATTGTTCTTTTAATTATTTTTCTCTTTTCTTCATTATGCTTAAGATAGTTTTCATGTTTTATTTTAATTACATTAAAAGCTAAACACTTTGTTCTAGGGCTACAATGCAGCCGAATTATGAATATTTAGTTTTATTTAGTTTAATTCAATTTCATGTTTATTCAGGGTCTAACATTGGTATCAAACATGTATACAAGGATTTAACATGACAGCCCTACCTTCTGTCCATTAACTTATTCCAAATGACCCAAGACATCCTTACCTAGCTGCATTATAGCTTATATTCTTAGCTTGTAATTTTCTTCTTGATGTATATTCTTTTTATATTGATCTTTTGTAATAAAAAATTACTTTCTTCAATCAATACAATTTTTTTCAAATTGTTTGTGCCTTTTTCCTTGTGTTCTTTTTTATTATGACAAAACAAGGGAGAAATAATAGTAATGATAGCATTTGATTAAATACCAACAAGGATAACATTACATTCACTTAGAATTAAACAAGTGCATAACATCATTTCGTTCACTTATTATTAAACAAGTGCACTCATTTAGGGGGAATTATTAGTTTTAATAGAAAATTTTTAAATTTATTTTTTGAAAGATATCACTCAAATATTTTGGCATCATAAAAAGGGAGAGAATGTTAAGTCTAACCGTTCTATTTAACTTTATTTTAATGATGAATGTGAATTAGCAACTAATTTTTGATGATGAGCACATGAGTGAAAAATTAAGGTACTAATAAGTTACATTCTTAAGTGATGTAGAAATAAATAAATAAATCAAGTAAATTACACCTAAGAAGTAACTTCAGAGTGATGAACAATGTAAATCAAGTCACATAAAGCTAAAGCTCATCACATTTAAGACTTTAGAGGAACAAACGTAATTAAATGTTCCAAGAATGATAACTCTGAACCTTAAAAGGATTTCAGATGCACTAGATAATTCTAAAATCAAGTAAATCTTGTTCAGAAGTTGAAGAAGCTATTAGAAGGTCTGAAAGCACAAAATATAGATTTGAAAGCTTCAAAACAAGCTTAGAAGAAGATTTCCATGCTTTGAAAGTTAAAATAATCAATCAAAACTCAATTCATAAGCATGGAATCCCTTCAAACAATGCTTCAAATGGTAAATATAAGCCTTAGAGGCAAAAATATAGCCATTGGAAATGTCAGTCGCCAGAAGGAACTTCAGAGTTTGAGAGACAACCTTAAGATATTTTGAATTGCATTGCTGGAATAAAGTTCAAACTAATCCAAGGTTCAGAAGATTTGAAAAAGAGTTTCAAAAGCTCTAAAATTTAATGCAGTAATGATAACTAACAAAGCACCCGACCTTCAGAGGGTTTGAAGCTCACTTACAAGGCAACATGATCTAAAATGGTTATAAAATTACCAAAAATAATAATTAATGACTAAATACTCTTCCAAGAGGATAAATATAGGGCTGGGAGAGTAGTTGAGTGAATTAAAAATGAGCATTTATAAAGACTTCCAAGTTTTCCTTCCAAGCTTTCATCTCTAATAGCACTAAACTTCAATATTGCATTCAAATCTCCATCATCAACAATATTTAAGGAGTTTGAAATCTCTATCCATAAGTGTTATATCATTTATTATTCTATTTTAAATTTTGTACAACCAAACTAAGTAAGAGGCCATTACTTTGTATAATTTGTTATTGTTTTATCTTTCTATAAGTAAGGGGCTTGCAACATGATAGTGTTCAATAAAGCAAGTAGGAAAGACTTGCTGGGCCGGTAAGAGTCGGTTGGTGAGCTCGAAAAACTAATGTGTATTTTTGATCAGTGTGTTGCTCAAGTGTTAGTGGAACCTAAGTGCATTAGTAAAGAATAATGATGGTTCAAATTATAATACCTCGCAAGTGCATGATTGTATAGCCATACAATGTGTGTGAGCAAGGGTCGATCCTACAAAAAATGGCAAACTAATTTAATTAAGTTACTAACTAAAACTAACTTTGAAAAGGTGGATTGTTGGTTTGAACTAATAAAAATAATAAACTAAATAAATTATAAAAAATATATGGCTATAAAATAATATAGGATGAATCTCAAGTGGCAAAGGTTTAGGGTTCAGATTTTACCACTTAATGACTCCCCTTGCTATTCAAGTATTAGATTCAATGCTTGCTTGGGTTGATTCTTTCTATGATATGATTATTACTGTTTAGCGTGTGAGTTTAAGTCAAGCACATTCACTCATTTCAATTACCTATGGTGTGTTGCATAATTGAGGTGGAAACCCATTACGATCAAGAACTATGAACCAAGTAGAATGGTTATGCGTTAGGTGTGTGCCTTAATCTTCTACTCTTCTCCTTCAAGGAAGCTCATGGTTGTGCATTAGGTGTATACCTTAATCATACATAGATAGTCAATAAGATTTATGAAACTATGATCAAGCAATCACACAAATCAAAAGATTAAAATAAAACCCATGAATAAAAATACAAACTTGCATTAAATAATCAATAATCCAAATAACAAGGTTCATCAAAAAGGGCTACATCTTCACCATAGAAAAATAGAATTAGTTCATGAAGAAAATAAATAATGCTCCCTTCATGAAGAATATCATGCTACAATTGGCCTTCTTGAATCGCCTTTGCTCTTCTCGAATCTTCTTCTTTTTCTGCTCTCAAAAATCCTTTGAGTAGCCTCCAAGAAGAACCCTAGACTCCTCTTAGAAGTTCTCTCCAAAGAATCCCCTCAGAATCCTTAAAAACTTCCCAAAAAGGCTTTCTAAAATAAGAAAAATTGCATTAAAATCATAAAATTTAGAATCTAACAAATTTTGACCTGCTGCCGGTGCCACCAACTATCTGGTGGGTGGTGGCTAGGTGCTCGCAGCTCTAGTTTGCTATCCATAGGAGACACTTCAACTATTTTGACCATAACTTCTTTGTATAAACTCAAAATTGTATGATTATTTTTGCATTGGTCAGATAACCTCACAATATATAACTTTCATGATAAACTCAAAATTGTATGATTATTTTTGCATTGGTCTAATAACCTCACAATATATAACTTTCATGCTAATCACTTAAGCTTAATATGCCTGTAAATATACCAAAAAATGTCTAAAAATGGGTGCTAGTAGCGCCAACTTGTTATCCACCTAGAGAGGTGTTCACTGTTTCATCCATAACTTCTGAAAATGATCTTCGAATTGGATGATTCTTAATTTTTTGAAAATAAAAGTTCAGGTGCTTCAACTTTTATGTTGACCACTTATCCTATATCAATCTACATTAGTACTAGAAATGAAATCATAGTGGTTCTATTCACATTCAACTTCCTTTTGACATGATTTGTTACCTGAAAAATCAAATAACTTCATTAAGTGTAATATTTTATCAAATGTAGTTATGAACCAATAAAATCATATCAAATAAATTTAAATAATATATAAATTTAGACATTAAAATATGGTCTATTATGAGCTCATCAAATACCCCCAAACTTAGCTTTTGCTCGTCCTCAAGCAAACTAAAAATCTGAACTCCTGAATCAATTAGGAAAATCTCTTTCAAATAATCAAACACATGCTACACATATTTCCTTACTTATAAAATACTCTCAAACTTAAATTTTGATCATCCTTGAGCAAAATAGCAACCAAAACTATTGAATCAAGTAGGACCATCTCTCTCAAACAGTCAGTAATATGCTAGACAAATTACCCATGGACGCATAATTCAAAAATCATTCAAGACACTTGCCAAGTAATCTCATGAAATTCATACTTCATCAATCCTTTTATGAATTGAAAATGTGTGTGTGTGCAATGTCAATCTCATGCTCCATGCAGACTTATCAATTAACAATGTGTAAACTAATGATTCTAATGACCTTCACAAAACAGTAAGCTTGCTTTTCATAATCCCTCTCCACTAATGTAGACAACTATGTTCACTTAGATTAAGAGGTCTTTGTTAAGCTTGTAATAGGGCCTTGGGTTTGGCTAATAAAGAAAAGAAGGAAGGATTCACAAAGTAAGAGATTATAACTGAATTACACATGAATGTTCACCCTCTTAACTTCTTGTTTGGGGTGTTCTATACTTTTTTTTATTATTATGGGTTGTATTACTATCATACCCCTGAACTTATTTTTTGTCAATTTCATTGGGATGTGATCCCCCCAATCAAGGGTTGTATTACTACCACACCCCTAAACTTGTTTTCTTCTGAGTTTATGGAATGTGATCCCCCCAATTAAAACATATTTCCTTAACATTTTTCTTTTGTCCCTTTTTCTTTTTCTTTATCATGGCATACTTCTTTTTAGAACCCCCAAACATATCTTCTTTTACTTCATTCATCCCTATCAAACAACCATGCATAAATATGTCTCTGAATAGGTAAAACATGGTTTTTCAGGCTAAATAGATTTGCATAATGAGGTTAAAGAAAGAAAATTTGAATGGTGGTATTTCACCTATTTTGCACATGCCATTCCTCAATTAAGCTCAATGGGGACACTAGTGATAATGAATGTACTAGGTTAGCTTGAAAGGCTCAATCTGATCAAAGAATACCTAGATCACTTCCAAGTAAACATGCTATCTAGGATTTCGCCTTGAGGAATACTCAAACAAGTTCTAACATGCTTGTGTCAATTAAAATAAGTAGATGAATTCACAACATCATTAACCAATCCACATACACTTTGCATGATCATAACATGTTGTCCTCAATGAAATTTTCATCAATCATGAAAAAGAAAAAATTTTGTACAAGAATCAGTAGATCACAAGGGGTGCCTATCCTTCTTCTTAACTTATATGCGATGGTAATAAAAAAACTCAGCATGCTAGTGATTCATAAGAGAGAATCCATCCTATTCAATTTCAACATATAGGCATAATTGCTCTTGGATTTTCTTAGCTAAGTTTTCAAAATTGTAGCTCCTCAAAATTATGCCTAAATTTGAAAAAAATTTGCCCAAAACTAAATGCACTTGAATGCAATGCAAAAAAAATTGAATGCACTTGAATGTAATGCAAAACACCCCCCAACTTAAACTTCACATTTAGATCAATGTGAAATAATGAAAGAAGTCTAAGATCAAGGGTCTCCCTGAATAAAGTGCATTAACATCCTCTTCTTCTAGGCCTAGCTTAGCATCATAGGAAGAGCATCTGTAATCCTCTAAAATCAGAATTCCTCCTTCTACAACACACAATAACTAGAAATTAAAAATAATCTATCCTAATAGTAAAGAAAATAAGCAAACGCTAAACTAAATGATAAGAAAATAAATAAAGTTTAGAAAAATCTTGGGTTGCCTCCCAAGAAGCACTTAATTTAAAGTCTCAGCCTGACTATGGCCTTCCATATTTGAATTGGAATTTGGTTATTTCGGCTCCTTAAAGCTTGGTAGTGGCTTGGAAAATGATAGTGCTCCCAAAATATAATTGAATGATGTAGCATTTTCTAATTTATCTCCTTCAACTTGTGCTGCTTTAACTATGTTTAAGGGCTCTCTTAAAAATTCCTTAGTGATTCCATCCACTCCCTCTAACTTGGAGCCACTCTTGTTATCATTGGACAACTCCATCTCTTTGAAAATATCAAACTTCACAATATGATCTGGAAGCTGCATTGGCTTTTCCTTTTCAATACCTACAAAAGATGAAGAAATAATTACTAGAAAGAATGAATCATTGCCTACAAATACATACCTTAAAGAATGAGGCAATTATTCCAGTTCAGATTTTTCTTTGATTTCCTCATTTGCTGAGCCTTCATTAAGATTTTCAATCATCTCACCAACATTTTCTTGTGGGAGAACACCTACAACCAGAATTTGCTCATTGCCATTTTGAGGTTTTTCAACGACTTCATTCTGCCTCAAAGGCCCAGGAAAAGGGATAAGTGGATCATAAGGTGGTGGCGGCTTATAGTTGAGTTGAGGACTAAAAATTAGGAACACAGCTCTCCTAGTAGTCACCTCCTCCTCATCATTTCCAAAAATATTAGAATCATTAATCACATCACCAACTTTATCATCTATTACCTTACCACCTCCAATTGTTGTTATAACTTTCACTTACTCGAGCTAACTTATAGCTTTCTATATGTGTTACTCTGCATAGCCTCTACAATTCGCTCTAATTGAATCTCTATCTTTTTCATAGTTGTCTCTATGTTTTCAAAACTTGATTCAATATTTTGGAATCCTATTTCAGCATTCTGAGGTCAAGTTTGGGTTACCTGGATAAAACTTTGCAATGTCTCTTCTAGAGTAGGTTCTTTGGTCGAAAACAAGTCCTAACTTGAATATGATTATGATCAATGTTCCATGAAAAATTGAAATGACTACTCTAAGCATGGTATGGATCATCATGGAGTGATTGTAAAAATTCTTCGTATTGGTTTGTCTTGAGAATTCTGCAAAACTCAAGGGTCACATCCTCTCCATCTGCTTAGCAAGATCTAATTTAAGTCATTCAAATTATTCTCCCTCCAATTCTTCTTTCTTGCATTCATAGCTCAGCAAAAACCAAAAAGAAAGAAGAAGTCAGAAACTTTATATACAATTATATATATATAAAAGAAAATTATAACTAAACTGAATTAAATTAATTTGGAACCATTCCCTAGCAACAACACTAAAAACTTGATGACTCAAATTATAATACCTCACAAGTGCATGATTCTATAGTATTATAGTGTGTGTGAGCAAGGGTCGATTCTATAGATAATAACAAACTGATTTAATTAAATTTACTAACTAAAACTAACTTTAAAAAGATGGCTTGTTGGTTTGAACTAATAAGAATAATAAACTAAAAAAATAATCAAAAATCTAGGACTATAAAATATATAGGATGAATCTCAAGTTGCAAAGGTCTAGGGTTTAGATTTCACCACTTAATGACTCCCCTTGCTATTTAGATATTAGATTCAATGCTTGCTTGGGTTCATTCTTTCTATGATATGATTATTACTGTTTGGTGTGCGGGTTTAAATCAAGCACTTTCACTCGTTCCAATTAACTATGGTGTATAACATAATTGAGGTGGAAACCTATTACGATCAAGAACTATGAACCAAGTAGAATGGTTGTGCGTTAGGTGTGTGCCTTAACCTTCTACCCTTCTCATTCAAGGAAGCTCATGGTTTTGTGTTTGTTGTGCGCCTTAACCATGCATAGACGATCAATAAGATTTATAAAACTGGTGATCAGGCAATCACACAAATCAAAAGATTAAAATAAAACCTATGAATAAAAACCTAGACTTGCATTAAATAATTAATAATCTAAATAATAAGGTTCATCAAAAAGGGCTACATCTTCACCCTAGAAAAATAAAGTTAGTTTATGAAGAAAATAAAAAATACTCCCTTCATGAAGAACATCATACTGCAATTAGCCTTCTTGAATTTCCTTTACTCTTCTTGAATTTCCTTCTTTTCTCCTCTCAAAAATCCTTTGAGTAGCCTCCAAGAAAAGCCCTAGACTCCTCTTAGAAGTTCTCTCCAAAGAATCCCTCAGAATCCTTAAAAACTTCCCGAAAAGTCTTTCTAAAACAAGAAAATTGTATAAAAATCATAAAATCATAAAATTTGACAAATTTTGACTTGCCGCTAGCACCACTGGCACTAGATGGGCACCATCGGCGCCACCTGCTGTCCGATGGGTGGTAGCTAGGCGCTAGCAGCTCTGTTTTGCTATCTATAGGAGATACTTTGACTATTTTGACCATAACTTCTTCGTAAAAACTCAAACTTACATTATTCTTTTTGCATGTTTTAGATAACTTCACAATCTAAAACTTTCAAGTTGATCAATTAAGCTTAATATGCTTGTAAATATACCAAAACATGCCTAAACATGGTACTAGTGGTGCCAACTTGATATCCACCCAAAGAGGTGTTCACTTTTTCATCCATAACTTCCTCATATGATCTTAAAATTAGATGATTATTGATTTCATAGAAAGATAATTTTAGGGGCTTCAACTTTTATGTTGACCAGTTGTCATATATCAGTCTATATTGGTACCAAAAATGGAATCAAAATGGTGCTACTTTACATTTAGCTTCCTTTCGACATGATTTGTTACCTAAAAAATCAAATAACATTATTAAATGTAATATTTTATCAAATATAGTTATGAACCAATAAAATCATATCAAATAAAGTTAAATAATATATAAATTTAGACATTAAAATATGGTATATTACAAGCTCATCAACTAACTTATAGAAGTGAAGTAGGAATCTAGCTTGGGCCAAACTACTATAAAAACTTATGTTCAAGTATGCTATATGAATCTCTTTATTTTATTTCAGTACTATTATCTTTAATTTGGCTAAAGCTTTTAGAAGCTCAATTTAACCCCCCCTCTTGAGCTACCTTAGGTAAGGGACCAAAACTTTGATGTTGGAGTCTAGTGACGACATTTGGAACTCTGGTGGCAACATTGGATTTTGGTGATGACATTTGGGACTTCATGATGTCATTTGGGAGTCTTGATGACATTTGGGACTCTGGTGCACCACTTGGAGTTCACTTGCACCATTAGTGATATGTTCATATTTATCATATGTGAGACACCTAAATTTACATATTTTGGTTCTTAATTAACATGATTTGATTGGTTTATATTTAAATTGATTAAATATAAGACATAATAGAGTTATTTTATGAAGCGGGCATCAAAACTTGTCAAAATGAAGTTGAATATAAATAAGTCATAACTTGTAAGCACTGTTTGGCATAGATGAAGGCTCATTTGGAGAAAGTGTTTAACATAAATGTTGTAGCCCTTTGTCTTATATTTCTAACGCATTAAAAATCACATGATTTTGACATCAGATGAGAAATTTATGTCCAAAACACTAAATTTAATTCTACACATATAGTTTGGGCTCCCCATCGCCCAAGTTGCTGCCCATGTGACATCCCAAACAGATATTTGGACTCTAAAGTGCCCATGTTGGGCATCAAAATTCTCTAGAAGTGCGAAAGTGTGATATTTTGAGTAATTTATGTATTTTATGCACAAAACCAAGGTTCTAATCTATGTGGAGGTGTAAATAAATCCTAATTTTGGTTATTTAAAGAGGTTTACATGTCCAAAATAGGCAAAGAGGTGACTTTTGAGAAGGAGAGCTTTTTGCAAGGGAAGAAAGGGAGCAAAGGAAAGAGGAGAATCAAGTTCTACAATATGTCAATCATGAAGAGTGTCTTTTTACTTTTATTATAAACTAATTTTCTTTTTCTAGGGTGATGATGTGGCCCTCACAGATATTCTACGTCAGATATTGGTTAATCAATTCAATGTTGTCTTGTTTCATTCACTCTGTTTATTTGAATCATTTGATTTTTATTTAATTATTTGATCACCAATTTTATGAATTGAATTGATTTTCTGAGACATGGTTATGGTAGATGCCTTATGCTAAACCATGAGATAGTTCTCTTGAATGAAAGAATGAATAGATGGCTATGGTAAACGCCTTATGCTAAACTACTCTATTTGGATCCCTGAACTCTTTCATCCTGCAAAGTTTCTCTTTCATCATTCAATATTTTAGTTATTTTTTGGTAATTTTAGAATTTAATTTACCTATTTTGTTTCTCATCTTATCGACTTAGGATTTTTGACTAAAAGTAGCTAGGTTAATTTGAATCAATTTGATCAATTCTTTGTGGGATTGGCCCTTATTTTTGCACACTATACTAGAGTAGACTCATGCAATTGTGAGGAATTAGAATTTTATTACACTTTTTAGCCCTTGGATGTATGACAAAACTAGAGTCCAAATGATATGGGGAAAACAAATGGATGTGCAATGCATAAACTATAAGCAGTGAAAACACATAAGTGCAAAGACAATAAAGACACAAGGATTATAGTGGTTCGGGTTCCCCTTGGCACTTACTCCACTCTCTAAGGTTTCGCCAACCTTGGGTTCTACTATACCCTATGGAAACACACTTGGTTTCTTGACCTAACTGAGAACTCTTATACTTTTTTTACAAGCTCACTAGAAACTTACAATGTTGGTTTTCCTTGAGCTCACCAACAACTCATACAATGATGGTTTTCCACTAAACTCACCACTAACTCATATAATACGGTTTCTTGAGTGCTAACCATCAAATTCCCCTAGTTTTTAGAGCTAACTAGAAACTCTTACAAATATAATGTGTACAAGAGAGTGCCTCTTAACTAGGCCTAAGTGTGCACACAATTAAAGCACAATAATAAAAGATAAAATAATAAAACACTTTACAATGAATTCAAACTCATTAAAGTGGAAATGATGTGGCTTTAAAGCTCCTTGATCTTGGTAGCACCTTGTGTTGGTCCCATTCTAATGGTAGCTCAAGAGAGGAGGGGGGTGAATTGAGCTTTGAAAAACTGTAGCAAAATTAAAATTAAAGTGCTGAAAAAAAGGAATAAAATGTACAACAGAACACAGTGATTTTTTTATAGTGGTTTGGCCCAACAGTTACCTACTCCACTCTCTTAGTTAACCTCTCTTGCTACACTCATGTTCCATTAAATACCTGTTGGTTTTATAAGCTCACCAATAAATTTATACACCATTGGTTTCCAAGCTCACTAACAAACTTTTACAACCGTTGGTTTCCAAGCTCACCAAAAAACTTTTACAAACACCCAGCAAGTCTTACTTGATATAATCAACAACACAATCAGCAAGCCCCTTGCTTGTTGTCCCCAATAACAAACAAAGATTGTACATGAAAATGTCTCTTACTTAGGCTAGTTGTACAGAATTAAATTTGGAAGAAATAAATGTAATATACTTAAGTACACTAGTTTGAGATTCCCAAAAGGTTGTAGAGGGACTAAGCTTTGAATGCAGATTGGCATTTTGTGTAGAGGAGTTGAATGCTTCTTAGAAGAAAACTTTTAGTCTTAATAAATGCTCTTTCTTTAACTCTTTCTGTAACCTCTGGAATGTTCCTGTTTACTCTTCTAATACTTTCATTCAAACTTTAGCCATTGTGGTTGGTGGCGATCATTAAATGTGAGGGAACATTCAAAATTCTGACCATTAAAGAGGTTCTCCTAGCTTCATATGGACTAAAGTGGAGACTTTAACCTATCTAGAATGGAGATGAACACTTTGTCGAAAGACCATGCAATTTGAGGCCATCCATAGCTTCAAAATATCTAAAATAATAACTTCGGATAGTCTAAAATGATGCAGTTTCCTTCTTATGATCAACTCTAACTAGGCTTTGTCTTAAATACTTCATTCCATCTGAAGTAAGTTCTTTTGATTGTCTAAAGTGGTATGATTCACTAGTTGCATGAATCTAAACTTCAACCCATTTGAAAATTGGCTTCACTACATCTAAAATAAAATTTTAGCATGTTTGATCTTGATCTTGCAATGTCTGAAGCTCGGGACTTCAAATTTTTTAGACTTTGTATCTTTGGACTCTAGAGGCATCTGAAACATGTCTCATAATGTCTGAAGTAAAAATTCAGTACATCTAAAATAATGTTAGGCCTTCAGCATTGTGGCTTCCTACTTCAGCATGACTAGACAAGGCTTTGCATCCAAACTTTGTTTTGTAACTTCCAAAGTGTTGTGTAGTCTGTTTGAAGCTTTATTTGCGTCCAAACTTAAGCATTTGATCTTATCTACTTTAGCAACGTGCTTCACCATGTCTAAAGTAACTTTGAAGCTCTTGCAAGATGCCAAACACTTCTTTCAACTATAGTTTTACCTTGGAAGCTTGGATCACACATCTGAAACATTTTAGATATTGTTCCAAACTTAGATCTTGTGTTTACAGTCTTTCATTTATTAGACACTGAACTTTTTCATATGCTGAGTTTGTTCCTCTTGATTTCAAAAGTGTCCCAGTATGTCTGAAATGCTCTTCTAAGTTCAGAATCATTATCCTTTCAGCACTTACATATTCTTCCTTAAATCTAGTGGATTTTGTCTCTGATATTATCTTATGTGCATTGTCCACTTAATTGAAGTTATTCCCTAAATATATTGTATACTTATTACTGAAATACTAAGGAACATAGCTGTTAGTATCTAACCATTAACTCACATATTTTTGTTCATCATCAAAACTCAGCTAGCTAATTACATTCATCATCAAAATAAAGCTAAGTAAAGGCAGTTTGGATCAATATTTTCTCCCTTTTTGATGATGACAAAATATTTGAGTAAATTACCTTTCAAAAAGAATAAAGCATGAATAGCACATAATGGGAACTAAAAAATTATTCTACTGAAAGTACATAACTCCCCCTAACTAAGTGCATTTCTAAAGATGATTTTCTAATGGTTCCCCTTGAATGAATGCACTCTAATGAACTTTAATAATATTGTTTCTTCCCCTTTTCATCATAATCAAAAAGGCATAAGAGGAAACAATAAAAGAGTTTATGCAGAATGTGCAAAAAATATAGAGCATATCAAAGAAAAGAAGATGTTATTGCATTGAAGTGCATTTATTACAAACAGAGTTACATGAGACACGATAAAGAATTACACAAAAATTGAAGATGAGTGCAGCAGATTATGGGTGTTGGATGAGGGTTTAGGTTTCTTGGTGTAGGTTAGAGGGAAGAAGTTAGGGTGTTTTGAAAGTGGGATAGGATGGTTGGGAGGTATAGGCTATGAGGGAGGTTTAGGTTTGGGAGTTCTGGGTTTCCTAGATATAACTATTTTGGTTCTAGATGAAGGTGGAGGGAGAATGAAGGTAGGGTCTTTGGGAAAGGCTGTAGGTGGTTCCTTGGAATGTGTAGAGCCATAGACTATAATTGAAATGATTTGGATTCTGGCGCTTATTTTAGGATTAAGCAATTCTAGAAAATAAATAGGTTCTTTGTCTCGAATTGCTCAGATATTAGCATTCATCCTTGTAGTGTATTCTATTAGTGTGAATGAATAGTTTTGATGACAAACGAAACTTGATTAAGTTATGTACTAATGAATATCTGTCAAGTGCTTAGCATACACAAATAGAATGCAAAGAGATAGGACTGTGTGGACAATCAATATCTTGACGAATGCGTATTTTGAAAGAAAATAGAAAGTTTGGAACATGCTCTAAGTCACCAATCTGTCCGAAATCCCATACTAATGGAAAAGGATAATTAGGACAATACCTAATTAAGATGGAACTGAAGAAGTAGATACCTCGTCCTAGATCAAGTTTGTTCAACTTTGTCCATGTCATCAGAGTTAGTCCAAAATTAACTTTGGACAAATATGAAGCAAGAAGACTACGCCTGGCTTTGTCCACAACTTTAAGTTCATCTGAAATTAGCTTCAGACAAATATGGAGCAAAAAGACTTTGTTCGACTGAGAGAAGCCAAAAAACTGAAGAGAGCTTTGTCCGAAATGTAGTCCAGAAAGAAGAGTCAAGTGTGTCTAAAATTAACTTCAGACAAAGCAAAACAAGAAGATTTCATCCAAAGTTGAAAGCAAAGTTTGTCCAAAATCGAACCTTGGACAATATATTTGTTCAAACAGAGTAAACTAAAAGAGAAGTCTCTACCCAAAATTAACCTCAGAAGAAGTATTATCTTCCCAAACTTTTCCTTGGTTAATTTGAATCATTTAGCTTGGTTTGAATTTAATGAGCTTCTTTCCAAAATGATGATTCAATCATCTCATTGTAGCAACCCTTCATCTAATGCTTACCTAAACCAACAACTTCTCTTCCTCTCTATTAAGAACGAAGCTTTAGATGTTCCAATTGATAAGAATTAATTAGAAGATGGTGTTTTCAAATGAGAGCTAACTAGAATGGTCTTCTACATTTAATGGTGGTCACCTATCACCAATGACTGGAATTCAAAGCTAATATAAGAAGCAATGAGATAAAAGAAACAAGCAAGTTAACAAATTGAATACTTTTACTAAGCAAAAACCTTGTACTACATTCAAGAGACTTAAGCCTTCATTCTTAAATCTTCTATACCATTAAAAGGCCTTCAACTACTATTTGGAAAGATCATTTACTTCAGCATTCAAGTTCCCTTGAGCTTTCTGTGAAACACTTGTATAAGTGTATTTGATTTCTCTACTCTCTCTTGTATTGCATTAATCTGGTATTTGACACCAGGCTCAAGAAGAGTTATGACTGTTTGCTGAAGCGAGTCTTATAGACAGGAGCTATATTGTTTATGCCCCCTTGAGCTGATCTAGAAGAGTGCTTATTGCACTACTTTATGCCCCCTAGAGCTAATCCAGAAGACTGTTGAGTTGCACTAGTGTATGCCCCCTAGAGTTGACCTAGAAGAGTGCAAGTGATACTAAGCTTACACCCCTTGGAGCTGATCTAGAAGAATGCTGGGTGCACTAATTGTATTTCTACTATAGTGAGATAGTGGAACCCAAGACACTAAGAGGAAAGTGTTCCTAGAAGAGTAGACTAGTGTGTTGACTTGAATCACTATAAAAATCATTGTGTCTTGATCATTTGAGTGACAACTATTGATTGCATTGTTTACTAGGGGGATGTTAATGCAAAGAAGGGGTTTTAGAAAAAGTTTTTGATTACCCAATTCACCCCTCCCTTCTTGGGTATTTGCCTAACCTTTGGGACCAACAAGAAGTATCAAAGTAAGCTACATAAATATTTATAGTAATCCAATGGAAAACCCATCATCCTCTACTCATGCATTTGCCAAGGGGAAATTGTCTACCCAGCCACCCCTATTTGATGGAACCAACTTTACTTATTGAAAGTTGAGAATGAAGTAATTTATTATGGCCAATGATATGGATTCTTAGAAGGCTGTTGAAGTAGGATTCACCCTCCCTACTAATGAGATTGATGTATGGACCAAAGAAGAGGCCACCGCAATTCAAAACAATGCAAAAGCTATGAATTCATTATTTTGTGAACTGTCTATTCTTGAGTTTGATATAGTATCTTCTTGCACTTCTGCAAAAGACATTTAGGATATGTTAGTATCTATTTATGTGGGATGCTTAAAAGTTAAGGAGACTAAAAGGAATATATTGATAGGAGAATTAGAAAACTTCAGAATGAGAGGAGAGAGCATATCTAAAATGTATGCTCGATTCTCTAAAATTAACATCTTCAAAGGCCTAGAAAATGAAATTTCTAATTCTAAATAGGTTATGAAGATCCTAGGAGTGCTACCAGAGTCCTGGAACCAGAAAATCACTGCAATAGAAGAAGTAAGGGACTTGAACATGCTTCTGCTATATGATCTCATCAGCTCTCTGATATCACATGAGCTGATCAAGAGTAAAAGAGAAGAGCTAATAAAATAGAAGAAAACCATTGCTCTCAAAGCAACTAAGGAGAGCAATAATGAATCTACATCACAATCAGAAGATGATGTGGCCATGTTGGCTAAAAATTTCAGAAAGCTTGTAAGAAGCAATAGAGGTAATACTTCAAGAAGATGGCCTAGACAATGAGGAGAAAAAAGAAGGCCAGAAGAAAGAATAATCTCCGCATATGCTACAAACATGGAGGAGTAAGACAATTTTTTGCATCATGTTCTAATGAAGAAAAAGTAAATATGAATGACAAAGAGGAAAGAAAAGAAAAGAATAAAAGCGAGAAATAATTCAAAAAGGAATCAAGAAATCAGGTTAGAGGAATGTATGTAAATGATGAAGAATCCTCAAGCAAGAGAGATGATAATGAAGTAGGGGACCTTGGAAGAATATGCTGCATGGCCCATGTAGAAAATAAGTCAACAAGCTAGCTCTCCACCAAAGAACATTGCACAACAAAACTGGAGACTGACGTAAACTCTTACTATTCTTATAGTTCTGAATCTTCAAGCTTGAATAGTAATTGTACCAAATGCAAAAAGCTTGATAAGCTATGGCAATTATACAACTCCTTCTTCAATGAGTTTCGAACTCTTGGTCAAAAATTTATTCAAAAAAAGAGACACTTTGATGCAACTATCAAGGTGAATGCTATCTTGGTAGAGAGAAATCTATCTCTACAAAAAGTTGGAAATTTGAATAAGGATATAGAAATATTAAATAGTATGCTAAAAGAAAATTCTCCCACCCAGGAGAATTAGTTACCAAGTTCATGAGAATGACTAGTCAGACTAGTGAAAAGGGACTTGGCTGTGAGCATTCAGGTGATGAAAATCTACAAAAATTTGCTGGATGGTCAAAGGGTATGAACTTCATAGAAGAAAGAGGAAATTGTCCAAACATTAGAAGGTTCATAGTGTCAGCATTATTATATATGATTTTGATGATAATAAAACTTAGATTAAAGAAAAGGAGTCAATATGATTAGATCTCAAATGATCATATAAATGGTTATGAGTTAATAAAAACTAATTAACATAAACATATAACTATGAATGATTAATTATATAAGCATACATTCCTCACTTTATAGTGCGTACACAATTAACAAAACTTACATTAAAGAAAAGGAATCTGTATGCTTAGATCTCAAATGATCATATAAATGGTTATGAATTATAATAATTAATTAACATAAACACATAACTATGAATGATTAATTATACAAGCATATATTCCTTACTTTATGGCATGCACACAATTAATCTTTACTGTATAAGCTTACTAAATAAATACTATGCATCATAATTACTTATGCTTTCATATTATGCATTTAATGGAAATGTATATTATCCATGATTTACAAAATGATACAATCACATGAGGATAAAATACATTCTGATATTATATATATGAAAGCTAATAAGGTGGCAAGTTCAAAAATGTTCAAGTGTAGGATTATGATCATCTATAACAAACTGCCACAACTCTTTGCTACATTCCAAAGGAGTTGAACTGATGAAAATCGTGGAAGAAAAAGAAGAAAATAGAAAGTTCGGAGACAAGCAACAAGAAAGGTTGCAGTTGTCTAAAAGAAGCTTCCATGAAAAAAAGCATGGGAGAAAAACAAGGCTTCGAAAATAAGCTACAAAGAGTTTGCATTGTCTGTCAACCTCAACCAAAAAATGTCAACAAACAAATGCAAAACAAGAAGTTAAAGAAGAAGCCATAATAAGAGAGCTTAAATTACCTTTGAGAAATTTATACTACTTATAATTGTTCTAATCAATGTCTGTCCAAGATAAAGTACAACAATGAAGAAGCAACTCAACATCTTAGTAGACAAACAAAGAAAGACAAAGAAGAAATTGCCGCCTTGACAACAACATAAAAAGTTAGAAGATTGGATTTTTCTGAGGATAAAATGGCAATATGAATATAGAAGGGAGTGCAACTTCAGCTGAGACAAGACAGACAAATCAAGATTGAAGAACTAAGGAAGATGCTAGAACAAACCCCTTCTGTTGCTAGAAGTGTGCAAAAAAGCTAAAGAACTGTACCTCATCTTCAGATCAAAAGGTCATCTATCACAATTGACAAAGTATCATTCAAAGCAAAAGATGATGAAGAGGCTGCACTATGAGCATAGACGAAGCTAAGAACAGACAATGTGCTACTTGGATCTAAAAAACAATGAAGCTATCTTCCTTGGTTACTCTTCCAATAGTAGAGCATTTCGAGTTTTCATTAAGAAAACAAAGACTATAGAAGAGTTTGTGCATGTTAAATCTAATGAAAATAATTTAATACCAAGAAAGGAGAATGATAGTGATGTAGATGAAGCTGTTAAGAAAATGAAAAAGCTAAAATTACAAGATCTAGGGGTAGAAGACATCACAAAGCATGAACATATGCAAGACTTAGTTAGTGAGGAGGAGGTAAGTGAAGGTAATGTTCCCTATCGACCTCCTATTGATTTGAGGTTTATTAGTGCCCATCCTAGAGATCAAATTATAGGTGATGTCTATGATGGAGTCATAATAAGAAGATCCATGCAAAACATATGTGGTCATTATGCATTTATCTCTAAAATAGAACATTGATCAAGCTCTAACTGATGAAAACTAGATCATTGCAATGCAAGAAGAACTAAACAAGTTTGAAAGGAATAAAGTCTGGAAATTCTTGAACATACACTCTTATCTAGCTTGATTTTGATGATGAACATTTTTAACCAACTATGTTTTAATGATGAGCAAAGACATGAGTGAAACATTGAGGTACTAACAATTTATTCTCAAGTATTTGTAGAAATATTTTCAAACTAATCTTGAGAATAATATTCAAGATGTTTAAAGGAATAAACCAAGTAAATGCTAAAGAAAACTAAGTATATAATTCAAAAATATACTTAAAAGAAAAAAACAAAAGTTCAGAGTCATTACAGGAACTTTGGAGTCAACTTCGGATTTACAAAGTTATCCCTTCGAAGTTGATCAAGTACTTTGGAGACAAAAGGATATCCCTTTGGAGCCAATGAAGTACTTCAGGGAAAGAGAAAAATCTATTTGGAGTCACGAAGTCACAAACTTTGGAATTAGCAAGAGTCTTCAAACTTAAGTCAAGCACTTCGGATTCGATAAGGTGCTTCTAAGAGAATGTTGAAAGTTTTTGGAGTTAACGGAACACTCGTTAGTGAATATGACTCATTAGAGTAAGAGGAGAAGCACTTCAGAGTCAAGGAAAGATTTTGGAAACAAAGAAGTACTTTGGAGTTCAGAGTTAGTTCCTTTGGAGTCACAGAATAAGTAATTCAGAGACAAAGAGGAACTTCAGAGTCAACTATCATTGTATCCAACGCGAGTCGCTTCTATTTTGCCACTTTAGAGGTACTAAAAGTTAACTTCAGAGCATCTAAAGAATCAGCGACATGTGAAATGTGCGAACTTAGTAATCGGAGGATCTGATGTTGCAATATCAGAGACTCTGAAACCATAAAGAAGGCACAATGATCATAAATTCAAACATTTCTCTGCATTAAATGATTATTAACTACAACAATAGAGAAAGTCAGAGGTTTCAATATAAAAAGAGTCAAGTGAAGACATAGAAAACAAGGAAAAAATTTTGAAAAACAAAGAGACCATTTACTAAGACTTTAAAGCTATTTCTCTATGATTTCTACTCCACTGCAACTCATTCAAAGAAGCATTCAAAGTCATCCATTCAACCACTTCTGGAGATTCAATCTTATTGTTTTATTTTTATATTAACTGTGTTTATTACTTCTGAAGTTTGTACAAAATCAGCCATCTAGAGGCATTAATTCTTGTACACATTTATTTATTTTTGCATATTTCTGCAAGTGAAGGACTTGCATTTAATTATTATAAGCTAGTAGGATACTTGCTTATAATTTATAAAAGTTAGTTGGTGAGCTTGGAAACCAACAAGTGTATTTATTTGATCAGAAGGGTATTGATCAAAGAGAGTGTTAGTGGAACCTGAGTTTAGCAGAAAAGGCTAACTTAGAGAAGTGGAGTAGGAACCCAAGTGAATGGCTAAACCACTATAAAGATACTAATCTAAGTGCTTTGTGCTATTAGTCTTTTCTTTATCTTTGCACTATAATCATTATCTGGCTGAAAATTTTAAAGACTCAATTCACCCCCTTCTTGAGTCACCATCTGAATGAGACCAACAATTGGTATCAGAGTAGCCTTCACTTGTTATGCCTTACTATTCCATTTTTATAACTTTTGAAGAGATCTCTATGGCCACCTATTTCCATAACACTTCTACTAAAGGTCAATCTACTTTTAGACCTTAACTATTTGATGGTACGAATTATGAATACTAGAAGATGAGAATGAAAAATTTCTTGATTACCTCAGACTAGTAGCTATGGAAAAATATCAAAGATAGAATGATTGTTCTGAATACTGAAGATAAATACACTGTTGAGGACATTCTAGCAGCTAAAAAAGATGTTAAGGCAAAGAACTACCTTTATTGAGCTCTTACATCCTTAAGTTTGACAAGATATCCTCTTATGATACAATAAAGGAAATCTAGGACAAATTAGAGGTTGCACACGATGGCACAAAACATGTAAGAGAAACTAAGATAAATCTTCTTGTGCAGGAATATGAAGCTTTCAACTTGAAGGAGACAGAGTCAATCTTAGACATGTTTGGAAGATTTCAAAATATAACAAATGGGTTATAGAATTTAGGAGAAAATTTTGTAGGGCCCAAGATGATAAAGAAAATTCTAAGATCTCTATCAAAACAATGGATGCCTAAAGTGACAGCAATCCAGGAAGCAAAGAATCTGGACATTGAGCTTAGAAGAATTCATGGGTTCTCTTATGACTAATGAGTGTGACAACCCAAAATTTTGGTAAGTTTGATTTTCAATTATGATAAATTCCTTGGTAATTAGTGGCTTTAAATAATTGAAAATTTAATATGATTTTTAAAAATTTTACCCTTCTGGACTAGTTTTAGTATTTTGACCATAACTTCTTCATGAAAACTCAAAATTTGGTGAATTGTTTTCGATTATTTAGATAATTTCTAGGAATACAACTTTCATGCTGACAATATTTCTTAATTATGCTTATATTTTGATTCGTTGGTCCCACAAAGTGACGCCACTTAGATTGGAGATGGTTGTAGTGTTTTGGCTATAACTTTTTCATGAGAAATTAGAATTTAGTGATTTTTGATTCATTGAAAATTAACAAAGGATACAACTTTTGTGTTTACCACTTTTGATGAATTATCCCCCATATGTGCCAAATTTTGAGATAAGTGGCATTTGTTATAATGACATGTGTATTTAGTTAAAATTAGATTTTTATGGAAATCTTGAATGTTAATTGATGATTAGATTTTTGCCCAATTTAGGTGCGATTAAAAGTGTTTACTGTTGAATATGATGATTTAATTATATTAAAAAAATTAGTTTATATGGGACATGGATTATGGTGTATTAATCAGCATATTACTGTCCAAATTAGAAGTAAGTTAATAATTTAGTTGCTGCCCAATTTTGATTATTATTAATTACAAAAAGTTATGTTAATCACATCTATAGATTAGTGAATTATTGATGCATGAACATAAGTATATTATACATTTCATAGCTATCCAAATTTTAATAGAAATTAATTTTAAAATCTAATGTAAAATCATTATGTAGTAAAGAATAAGGTGTTTCATGGTTGATATTTAAAGTTATGTAGTTGATATATTTTGCTATCCAATATCGGGCTTAAATTGATCATCTCATGATGTGAGACTCTTCCCATGACTCAAATTGAGGAAATATAGTAGACATATGAGTGCGTGGGAGAAAATAAGAAAATGAATTAGTTGAAAAAATTCACCCATTTGGTGAATAGTATGTGAGAACCCTAATTGCTCTCCCATAAAACTCATGCCTCCTTCTCCCCTCCTCAACATCAATAGCCTCCTTCTCCCTTTTTCCCAACGTGAACAACTTTCTTCCTTCCTCCATCTCAACACCAATCAAAAACTATATCCCTTATTCAATAATTTCTCCTTCATCTAGTCTAAGTGGGTAGCAAGGTTTCCATCAAGCAATCAATTTATCAAGTGGGCGGCAATATGTTTGGTTTTATAACATGAAAGGTGAGTTTAAATCTGATTTTTTTGATTTACTTTTAGCATGGGAAATCATGATTTACAAGTGCTTTATGATGTTCGGGGGGAAATTAATTAAGGATTTGTGCAAATAGGGTAACATTGAAGATCAAAATCGTAGGTAATATTGGACCCTACAAAAAGGGTATGAATTGAGTTGTTTTGGGTGTGATTTTCATGTAAAATTGGATGGGATTAATATTATAATGAAAAACCCTAATTATTTTTATGAAATATGTGAAAACTAGGGCTGTTTACCTAGTTGAAGATGTGGTGAATGTAATTCATGAATTTCACAATGATTTATGTGTTGTATATGATAAGATTAATGTAGATTTATATAGGCATGAAAGATTAAATTGACAATCATGAAGTTTAGGGCTGTTTACTTTATGGAGATCATGTGAAATATGTTATGAATGATTATTAATGATTAATATTTTTAATCATGTCAATAAAGCAGTAGAATCATATGAAAACTTGACTAGGATGAATCATGTATGAGAATTTATCAATGGGAAGGCAATTATGCAAAGGTTAGGGGTTGTTTTGCAAATAATAAAATTACTAAATTGTAAATTGAGAAACATGATAATTAGAATGATTATTACTTTAAAAGATGATATATAAAGTAAAGAAACATTGAATTGGTGAGTGGGAATGGAAAACCCTAGAATTGAACTTGGATAATATAGTTATAATGAAAGATATACGAATTTGCATAATTGTAGCATGTAAACAATTTAATATGTTATGATGAATGTAGGATTGAGACTTGATTAAAAGAGTCAATTATTTTGCTTGCTTGGCATAAAAGGAAGAAATTCAAATTTGTGAAGAATTGAGGTAAGTAGGTTTTTCCCGAATTCATGCATGATTCGACATGCTCTTGTGTACTGGCATACGGGCACCAAATTTTATCGATATTTAGTTTGAATGTTGGGTAATTGAAATTATGAAACATTTTATGTTTGGATTTAATCGCATGTATCTTATATCATGATTTGAGCTTTTATTGTATTATGTTGTGATTCAATTTTTGGCCATTTTACATGAGTTGAGCATAGTATTGGCATGCATGTGGTTGAGTTACATGAGTAGATGTATGTTATATGCTACGTGGCTTAGTGTATAGCTTGTAGCTGATTGATTGCCTATGTAGCATGTATAACATGTGTGGCTAAATGGTTGCCTGTGTGGCTTATTGGTTGCTCGTGTGGCATATGGAGCCAGTGTAGCTAGATGTTGGCCTTGATGGCTTGTGATAGTGATATGTTGAGATTGGCATGGAATGATTTTTAAGTGATATTGAATTTTAGTTGTGAGTTTGATACACATGAATTCCTCGATAGATGTGGTTGGTATTGGTGAACCTATTATGATCCCTGTAGAGTGATGAGGGCAGGGTACTCTTAGGACTTTGCGCGGGTATGAATTCCTGGTACTACAAGAGGTGGACTTGGCAGGCTTCTAGCCGGGGATACAGGGATAGGCCATCTGCATATCGAATAGGGGAGAGTGATTTCTTTG
The DNA here is from genome assembly GCA_036873735.1 of Pouteria campechiana. Classification (NCBI taxonomy): domain Eukaryota; kingdom Viridiplantae; phylum Streptophyta; class Magnoliopsida; order Ericales; family Sapotaceae; genus Pouteria; species Pouteria campechiana. Next base: position 65,460 of record JAYJMB010019238.1, read on the forward strand.
TCTTTAGTAAGTCCTGATAATGATGCATTGATAAAGTATACGTCTTCATGAGGATATCATAATGATGTCATTGTACATGAGTCTTGGTTATGATTATGACTCAATGTTAATGATGTATTCAGAGAGTATGTCTGATCGGGTGAGTTAGGTTCTAGAAATGAAGATATGTGTATTGTGGACATGGGTACATATTGCATTGTCACGACATTTAGCATACATGGATTTATATGTTGCTTGGATCGAGTATATGTATTTGAGCATGCTCTTCCCTTTGACTATTTTCTTATAGTTTTCCACCTTGTCTACTTATTGAGTTTGCCGAGACTCATGCCGTTTTATCACCATTTTCAGTTGATAGGCTAGACAATGGAGCCCAACTGGGGGGTTGGCACTCATGACTGAGAATAGGGGACAACCTATATGATGTATGAATGAATTAGAGTTTGAAACTCATATGTGGATATGATATCTAAAGTGTATAAATTTGTAATTAGAAAGGTTTCAATTCTTAAGATGTATTGGGTATGTATGATATAGTTATATTAGCATGTCATTATGTGGATTATATCTATATATTTTTCTAATATGTCTAGTTTGTGCCTTGCCATTACAATGCGGCTTACCTTATGATTCTAGGCAGTGTTGGTGTTTGTTGTGTTAATTGTGATAGTGATATGATGTGAGAATGAAATATAGCATGTTATACAAGTGCAAAAACTCTTATCTTTCAAGGGAGACTCTATCAAACTTTTGATAGAATCCTTCTCTGGGATAAAAGATAGTCAAAACACATAGGCTCCTAGATGGGCTATTACAATGAGGTACTAATGAATCAGAAAAACATAGAAGAGCCTAAGGGCAAGAAAGCAATTGCTCTTAAAGCTAAGTCAAAAAATGATGAATCCTGAATTGATACATCCACAAGTGGAGATGAATATGAGGAGATGGCAATGATAATATGAAGATTGAAATCCATGCTAAAGAAGAAAAGGTTTGGAAACAGTTTAAGGAATAACTTTGGAAGAAAGGATAGAAAGAAAGAAATACCCACTTGTTACAATTGTGAGAAACCTGGACACATGAGTTTGACTTTCTAGAACTAGATAAGAGACAAAATGATTAGCAAAAGAAGAAGTACAACTCATATTTTGATAGAAAGAACAATAGTGGCAACAACAACAACAATAAAAACAATAGAACAAGTAGAAAATTCCAGAGAAAAAGAAAGCTCTAGCAGCGTGGGAGATGCTAGAGAATATAATAAATGAAAGTGAGAGTGAAGAAGAAGAAGAACATGAAGCTTAAATCAGCTAACTCTCTCCAAATAGAAGTATTCAAGATGAACTTCATATGGGAATAAGCTTCCTGGCAATCCATGAAGAATAGGTCAATTCTGATTTTGAAACTCCAAATCATGAAGTAATGTTAGAAGAACTATATTTAGATTTTCTGATTCTGAGAAGTACAAAGAAACTAAAAAGGAGCTCAAAAGAATTACAAATGAATGCTCCAAAATGAAGAAAGAAAATTCCAAGCTTAAGAGTAACAATAACACCAATAGCATACTTAAGCAATTAGTAGCTGAGAACAATGCTCTGAAAAAGATATTGTCAAAAGAAAAGAGGTGGAGAACAACAACACAAAAAATTTGAGCCTAAATAGATTATGATTTGGGTTCCAAAGACAGTTGCAAATGTACTAAATGCAACTCAATCTCCTTTAATCAAAATAGTAATTCTTAAGAAACAATGCATACCAAAGCTATCTACAACTAACCCACCTGGACCCATTCCCAAATGTGTACTAAAAGTTAAGACTTAACTTTATCCATGCAGGTGTGCTTGGGAGTTACAAAGAGCAACATATGGTATATTAATAGTGGTTACTTAAGGCACATGACAGTGAATAGGGAGCTCTTCATGGAGTTGAAAATAAAATTTGGTGGAATAGTAATCTTTGGTGATAATGGTAAAGGTAGAGTAGTTAGGATTGGTAAGGTCAGCCAACCACTATCTAGTACAATTTTAGACATACTTCTAGTAGAAGGATTGAAACATAACCTTCTTAGCATGCGTCAATTTTGTGACAAAGGCTATAAAGTTGTGTTTGAATCTCAATTTTGTTCTGCCTTAGATAAATCTCAATCAATTATAGCATATGGTAAAAGACATGAAAGTATATATTTAGTTAATTTTTTTGACATTCAAGTGAAGTGTCTTGTTATGAATGACAATAAACCATGTTGTGGCATAGAAGGCATGCCAACAAGAATTTGATTGAAAGATTATATAATAAGGATCTTGTTGTTGGGTTACCATAACTAAAATTTCACAAACAGCTATGTGATGCTTGCATGAAAGGTAAGCAAGTAAAAGAATTATTTAAGTCAAATAAAGAAGTATACACAACCCAACCCCTTCAGTTGCTACATATAGATTTAGTTGGACCAACAAGAACTGAAAGTCTTAGAGGGAAACATTATGCTTATGTCATTATGGATAACTATAATAGATTTACCTAGGTAATATTTATAGCATCTAAAAATTAAGCTTTTTCATTCTTTGAAGAATTTACCAAATATGTACAAAATGAACAAAGCTCTCACATTGTTTCCATAAGGAGTGCTCATGGTAAAGAGTTTGAAAATCATAGATTCACTAACTTTTGTGAAAACAATAGAATTCTTCAACCTTTCTCTGCACTAAGAACACCCCAGCAAAATTGAATAGCAAAAAGAAAGAACAGATCTTTGCAAGAAATGCAAGGATAATGTTGAGTGAATACATCTTGCCATAGTATTTTTGGGTGAAAGTAATGAACACTACATGTTATATTATCAACAGAATCTTTGCTAGATCCATACTCAACAAAATTCTGTTTGAACTATACTATGGCAAGAAGCCAAATATTTCTTATGTCCATACTTTTGGTTATAAATGCTTCATTCTTTACAATGGCAAGGAAAACCTTGAAAATTTTGATAGCATATATGATCAAGGTATACTTCTTAGTTATTCCATTGTTAGCAAGGCATTTAGAGTATACAACTTGAGACTTAAGATTGTAGAGGAATCCATCTATGTCAAATTTGATGAATATACTAACTCCATGAAAAAAATAGTGATTTTGATGAGGAGACAGATAATCTTTCAACAAGTGTGGAGAAATTGAGATTACAAGATAAATAAGTAGAAGCTTCACTATCAGAGACAACAATGGATGAAGCTGAACCATCAACAACAGAGGTAAATTACGAAGGTAGCTTATCTCTTCCCAAAGATTGGAGGTTCATGCATGGTCATCCTGAAAACCAAATAATTGGTGATGTGTTCGATAAAGTTAGAACTCGATCATTCTATCACCAAATATGTGATAATTTTGCTTTTGTTTCTCAATTAGAACCATCTTGCCAAGCATTAGAAGATGAAAACTAGAGTTTAGCTATGCAAGAAGAATTGGATCAATTTAAAAGAAATTATCTATGGACTATTGTTTCAAGAACAAAATATCAATCTGATATAGGAACAAAATGAGCCTTTAGGAGCAAACTATATGAATCTGGAATTGTGGTTGCAAAGGGGTATTGTCAAGAACAAGGTATTGACTTTGAAGAGTCATACACCTCTGTTGCAATGATTGAAGCCATTAGAATACTTCTTGCATTTGCATCATATATGAATTTCAAACTATATCAAATGGATCTAAAGGGTGTATTCTTGAATGGTTACATTGATGAAGAGGTATATGTGGAATAACCCCCTGGGTTTGAAGAGAAAAGCCTCTATAGTCTGAAACAAGCTCATAGAGCCTAGTTTGAATGGCTAAGCAAATTTCTAATTGAAAAAGATTTCTCAAGGGTTAAAGTGGATACTATCTTCGTTAAGTATGCAAAGAATGATATACTCATAATTCAAATTTATGTTGATGATATAGTATTTGGTGAAACTAACAAAAACCTTTGCCAAGAGTTTTCCAAGAGAATGCAAGGAGAGTTTGAAATGAGCATGATGGGTGAACTGAACTTCTTCCTATGACTACAAATCAAACAAGAGAAAGAAGGAATCTTTATCTACCAAGTCAAGTATACAAAAGAACTTCTAAAGAAATTCAACATTGAAGATGGTAAAAGATATGAAATACTAATGAGCACTTCAATAAAGATGGACAAAGATGAAATAGGTAAATATGTGTGTCATAAACTCTATAGTAGCATAATAGGATCATTATTATATTTAATTGCCAGTAGACCGGATATAATGTTTAGTGTCTACATGTGTGCTAGATTTTAGTCAGATCCCAAAGAGTTACACCTAATTATTGTAAAGAGAATCTTTAGATACCTTTTAGATATACCAAGCCTTGGTTTGTGGTATCCAAAAGGTTCTGATTTTATTTTTGTGGGGTACACAGATGCAGACTTCGCTGGATATAAAGTAGATAAAAACAATGCCTTAGGATCTTGTTAGTTGCCTTAGGATCTTGTTAGTTTCTAGGAAGCATGATCATATTATTGTTTTCCATGAAACAGACATTTGTTCCATTATCAACTATTGAAGCAGAAAATGTAGCAACTGGCAGTTGCTGTGCTCAGATCCTTTGGATGAAATAACTGTTAAGTGATTTTGGCCTTAACTTTATTGATATACCTATAAGATGTGACAACACAAGTGCAATAAATCTAACCAAGAATCTAGTTTTACATTCTAGAACAATATATACAGAAATTAGGCATCACTTTATCAAAGATCATGTGCAAAATCATAACATTTGTCTAGAATTTATGCCAACTAAAAATCAATTAGTAGACATCTTTACTAAACCTCTTCTACAAGACAGATTTAGTAAGTTAAGAGGATACAAATGCTTAACTTGAAATTAATGGAACATCTATATGATGAAATACATGTTCCTTACTGATTATTCCATAGAAAAATGCTCAAAAAAATAATTAAAAATTGGCAACATTTTGGAGCCTCCGAAACATCCTTTGGACCCTCCGATGATTGATTAAAATGCCTTCAAAGATCGACTAGGCTTCCAAAATAAAATCTTCAAAGCTTAGATGATAATATCCTATTAAATCACTATTTTGGTACCTCTAAAAACCACACATCCCATTTCATAGCCTCTGATAGGCTATGTTTCCTCCGAAGTAAAGTATCAGAGTCACCAAAGCAAAATACTAATTGATGTATTACCTCCGAAGATCACACATACTTATTTTGGATCCTCCAAAAATAGAATCCCTTGGTGTTTCAAAGAAATTGAAACCCAAATTAGTGAGTTTGATAATCCTGAACCCTATTTAAACACTCTAAGACCTCCGAAAACCTAAAACCCCTTTTCTTCAAGCATCCAAAAACTCTCTTTCAGAGAAAATCTGCATCTTCCTACTTGATTCAAACTTCTCAGTTCAACTAATCCTTCCATCACATCCTCTCCATCAGTTTTTCCCATCTCAGTCTAGAAACTCTCATCGCCTCCTAATCCTAGTTGAAATGGTGAGAATAGAAGGAATTACCAAGTCTGCAGATGGAAAGTGGAAGGAAAGAGAAGAATACCCAAAGCAAAGAGCCACCAAAAGAGTTAGACATGAAACTAATACACTTGAGGTAACATTTCTCAATTGTGAGTCTGACTATTCTATGTACATGAAGAGGTACTATGATAGAAAATTTATAAAAGGAAGGGTTTCAGTTTTGATGCCTTCAAAAATAGTGCGATGAGGTTAGAAGTATGTGAAAGGTTAAGACATTGAGGATGGATGGAGTATGTAAGCTACAAAGATCACTTCTATCTAAGACTCATGAAAGTGGAAATTGTTGTGTCCACAAAAAATTTGAGAAGACGATTTAATCTTCCTTCAGTAGAAGCTGAACCAAAGTATCTTACCAGACAAAACTATTTTCAAATTTGGCAGGAGTAGAAATAGATGAGAGAGAGAATTATCTTCACTTCAGCCATCTAAGCTTAAGTCTGAAATTGGCTTACATGATTGTGATAAATAATGTGTATCCAAGAAAAGAAGCAACAGAAGATGTATCAGAAAAAGATGGAAGAATATTGTGGGCTCTAAAGAATAAAAAGAAAGTGTCTCTGGCGAAAATAATGTCAGATCATATTTATTCAGTTAAGAGCACTTCTAGATACCCTCTTCCCTATGGAATGACTCTGATTAAGCTAATAAGGGAAGCAGGAGTTAGTTTGTCTAAGGAACATAGAGAACATCTAAGAGACTCAAACACAATTGATGAGAAGACATTGAAAAGAATGGGTTTCAAGCAAACCCCACAAGGCTGGATCAATGAAAAACTAGGAAGAGCAGATCAATTGAAAAGATTTAGACCAGAAACAAAAGAAGAAGAAGAAGGAGAAGAAGAAGAAGAAGAAGAAGAAGAAGGAATACAAAGACAAGAGACATTGCAACTAAAAACAAGACAGACTCTAAGAGAAGCATGAAGATCTATCAAAATAGAGGAGTTAGAAGGAACTTTGAGAGAAGAACATGAAACAACAGCAATAGCAGCCACTACATCTTTCACACCGATCAGATCTCCCTCTCCCATGAGACTCACTAATCAACCATCCACACTAACCACTTCATCAATCCTCACTACTGAACCTACTACACAACATCTAGAAAACAAACTTGAGAATATTGAAAATATTTTGTCAACTCTAGCTCTTCAAATTCACAAAATTGATCAAAGACTTCACTACTCTATATCATCTCTCATCTTAAGAGTTGATTAGATTGATCGAAGATCTGACTCTCTAACTTTACTAGCAGAGTCATTTAGAGGTCAAGCTTATCCTCCACACTCTCCACCTCCAAGTCACTTCTTTCCATTTAGAATTCATTCACCCATTACAGTAATGTCTTCCCCCACACATTCTCCACAATCATCTCCTGCAATTCCAAAAGTTGTTCAACCTGATGGTGAACCTACTGAAATTGCCTATCATTCTCCTTCAACATAACCTAGGGATTATCTTTCCAATCCCCACAGAGCTATTGTTAAATATGGAAAGTATCCTACCCAAATACCACTTTCTATCTTTCATTTTCATCCTAAATATTTTGACTGGACTTTAGAAGATCTCTTCTATCAATAGAACTCATTCTTGAGCGAATTGAAGAGATTCCTTGACAATGGATGGAAATTTTAGAGAGAAAGAAACCTAAACCAGCTCCTCCTCCTCCAAAACTAGTTGATGATAATCTTGATATTCTTATTAGTATCTCAAATCCAATTAGGATGACATACTTTGAGTTTAGGAGCATATTAGAAATAAACTCTAAAATGGCTCAGATTTTCATTTCTCAATCTCTCATTTTATCTCCTCAGGAATTGCCTTTCTCAAAACTCACAGATCCTAACATTCTATTTAGGATTCAACTCATTCATCATCCTCCATTAACTCCCAAGGGTCACAAAATTCACATTCTTAATAAAGAGTCAATCCTTCAAAGATACTCTGAGAAACTTCTTCACTCACTCCTAAATTCTAGGCAACCCAGAAGTTTATTTCCATCTCCCTCAAGTCCTCATCAACTCATTCTTATTACTGAGGAAGAATTCTCATTCTACTCCAATGCCAATATCCAAGCAATTGTTGATAATCTTCCTCTTCCATTTTCTCAACTCTTTAATTCATCTATCCAACATAGAATTACGTTGATCTATTCCAAACCATCCTCCTCACCTAAAGCTCCTCCACTCCCTTCTACCAAAGCTAAAACCATAAGAAAACTTCCTACAATCCCAAAACCAAAATCACTACCCAAAATATCATCTTCTATACCTTCATCTTAGCCATCTTTTTCTAAACCCAAGAGAAAGCCAAGAATTCCACCTCCAAAAGAACACAAAAAGCTTCCCCTTTATCGCATTACCATGTACCATCAAGAATACACTGCAAGGATGAATATCAATACAGAAACCCTCTTAAAAGGCACTCCTGTATGCTTCCTTGAGTTACTAGATCCAACATTTTGAGAATGCATTGATTTTATCTATGTAACGAACTATGGACCCATAGCCTATACTCATGAACCCCCAACTATAATTCCAAAAAATCAAATTTTCATTTCACCTACTCCACCAAAAAGAATCAAGAGAACCACTCCAAAACCATCCAAGTCCTCTCAAACACCATCACCCTCTCAACCCAAGCCTCCTTTTCCCTCTCACAAAGAATTCTTTGCTAAAACCTGTAAGAGAAAATCCAAAACATTCTGTTGATTCTACTTCATTTGCGCAACCAATTCTCTCTTTAAATATCTCTGACTACCATCTCTCTGGTGTATAATTCTTTTTGCATTCTCTTGCAATCTATGTTTTTTAACAGAAATCCATTCTATATGTAATTTTGGTCATTTTTTGTACTATTTCATGACAAGCTTTGTAAATTCATTTTGTTTCATTCCACCTTTTTTTGATTATGACCAAAAGGGGGAGAAAATGTAGTGAGATATATGAATTGTAGTGCACTCATTCAGGGGGAGTTGCACTAAGTTAATAGAATTTCATTGAACATCAAACATGCATTTAGCCACTTTAAATTTTCTTTATTTGCATAGTTTTGAAAGGTACATCACTCAATGTTTTGTCATCATCAAAAAGGGGGAGAATGTTGAACATAAACCCTTATCCAGCTTGATTTTGTTGATGAACATTCTTAACCAACCATGTTTTGATGATGAGCTAAGACATGAGTGAAACATTAAGGTACTAACAATTTATTCTCAAGTATTTGGAGAAATATTTTCAAACTAATCTTGAGAATAATCATCATGATGCTTAAAGGAAGAAACTAAGTAAATGCTCAAGAAGATTTTGTCCAAAGATGAAAGTAAAGTTTGTCTAAAATCAAACCACAGACAATATGTTTGTTCGAAAGAGTAAGCTAAAAGAGAAGTCTTTGTTCAAAATTAACCTTGGAAGAAGCATCATCTTCCCAAACTTTTCCTCGAACAATTCGAATCATCCTGCTTCATCCAAATTTAATAAGCTTCTTTCTAATACAATAATTCAATCAGCTTATTGTAGCAACCCTTCATCCAATTCTTACCTAAACCAACAACTTCTCTCCTCTCTATTAAGAATAGTGTTGTAGATATTCCAGCCAATAAGAATTAATTAGAAGATGGAGTTTTCAAATGAGAGCTAATCAGAATGGTCTTTTACATTTAATGGAGGTTTCCTACCACTAACGATAGGAATTCAAAGCTGATATAAGAAGAAGTATTGCTGAGACAAAAAAAATAAGCAAGTTGAGAAAATTGAATACTCTTGCTGAGCTAAAACCTTCTACTATATTCAAGAGACTTGAGCCTTCATTCTTCAGTCTTCTACATCATTAAAAAGCCTTCAACTACCATTTGGGAAGATCATTTACTTTAGCACTAAAGTTTCAAATTTCTTCCCTTGAGATTTCTGTGAAACACTTGTATAAGTCTACTTAATTTCTATACTAATTTCTCTTGTGATTGCGTTGAGCTGGTATTTGAGACCAGGCTCAAGAAGAGTTGTAAGTGTCTGTTGAAGCGAGTCTGACAGATAGGAGCTACATTATTTATACCCCATGGAGCTGATCCAGAAGAGTCATGTGGCACTAGTTTATGCACATCCCTTGGAGCTAATCCAAAAGAGTGTTGAGTTGCACTAGTGTATGCCCCCTGGAGCTAATCTAGAAGAGTGTGGGCATTGAGTTTTCACCCCCTAGAGCTGATCCAGAAGAGTGCTGAGTGCATTAATTGTATTTCTACTATTGTGAGATAGTGGAACCCAAGACATTAAGAGAAAGGTGTTCTTGGAAGAGTGGAGTAGGGTGTTGACTCGAACCACTATAACACTCCTTGTATCTTGATCATTTGTGTGCCAACTGTCAATTGCATTCTTTGCTAGAGAGGTGTTAATGCAAAGAATGGGTTTTAGAAAAAGTTATTGATTACCCAATTCACTCCTCCCCTCTTGGGTATTTGTCTAACCTTCAGGACCAACATATTCTTCATGGGTTAGGATGATGGGTGGAAGAGGTCTTTGGGAAGGCTTGGGTTTAGGTTTGGAAGAAGGCTTAGGTTTAGGAGGTTTGGATGAGGAGACTAGCTTAGCTATAGATGGTGGTTGAGGAATTGGAGTGGAGTATGGGTCAACAAAGGAGCTATGAGTGGTAGAAGAAATAACAATGGAGGATGTTGGTTTAGAAGGAGGAATGGTGGATGGAGAATCAGAGAGAGGAACAATAATCCTAAGTCATTCCCTATAGATTGAATTTTACAAATTCTTGGAAGGGATGGTCTACCTAACAAATAGGCATGCAAGTGCATATCCCTATATTTTAGATACACATCTTTTGAAAGATAGAAAAAGGTAGGATTAGATGTGTTTGTGACAATGTGATAGTTTGGCTCAAGGGGACCAATTTTAATGGAAATGGAGGGATTTGTTATAGGCTGAGGGACTGGTTAAGATGAAGAAGGATGGTGGACGTCTCCTAGATATAAAGGTAGATAATGAACAATGCCTATAAAAGGTTTAGGCCTATGTTTTTTGGATGTGTGAGGAGGATCCTTTAGCATGATAACGTTGACAAGAAATTCAAGATCTTCAAAGTCTAGGAATGGAAGATCTTGAGTTGTGAATGACTTGTTTTGAGATTTTAGAGTAAAAGCTATGGCTTTATATACTTCCTTTCTAGCTTCAACTTCTTGAAAAGTCATTTTGAATTTCTTAGCATGTTTCCTAGAAGTTAGAGGTGTAGGTTTTGGGATTGTGAAAGGATGAAAGAGAGGAGTTCGAGTTGGGGCAACTAACATGGGTAAGATAAAAGATTTAGGAGGTTTGGGAGATGAAGGATTTTTAGAAGAAGTAGGAAGTGATGATTGAGTGGTTAGAGGTGGAGCAAGTGAGGGTTGTCTAGAGGGAAGAAGAGAAGGAAGTGGTTGAGGAGAAGGAGGAGGAATTATTTTAGGAGGAGTAGGAGGGATTGCTAGAGGAAGTTGACATAGTGTGAAGAATAGGGATTGAAAGGCAAGTTGTGTAGTGGGTGAAGTAGATGAAGGTTGAGGTGGACGAGAAGAGTTTCTAGACTAGATATAAGGTATTCTAGATAGAGGAATATCTGATTTAGAGATGGAGGAGAAAGAATCAGATGAGGAGGAAGTAGAATCAGATGAGGAGAACTGAAGAGAGGACTGAGGAGCTTGATAAGGAATTATGGCAAGACATGGAGATGTAGGAGGTGGAGATGCATGAGATGATGGATGAGAAGAAAGAGGAGTAGATGGAAGATGGAGGGAAGAATGTGAAGGTAAAGAATGAGTGGACCTAATTGTTGAGAGTGATCCGTGATCATGATTGGGAAAGAATGGAGAGGAGGATTGGGGTGGTTGAGGTTGGGTTCTAATTGACTCAACCAAGGAGATCAGTGTATGTAACTTTTGATGCACTGATTCCTCAATTTTGTCATTCCTTTGGCTAAGGGTTGAAATAGAGGTTTCAAGGTTGGTGAGCCTAGTCTAAAGGCTCTATGGTATAGAATGGGTAGATTGAGAAGGTAGGGGTGTTGATTGGGTAGGAGAGGGAATGATTTAAGGACTTCGATTTGGAATTGGTTTGGAGGATTGTGGGTTGTTTTGCTATTGTTGTTGCTGAGATTTCTTCTCTCTAAGATTCTTCTTCACTCATTCCTTCTACCTTTGCAGATTCTTCTACATCTCTTGCATTTCCTTCTCTTATTACTTAATCTCCTACAGAAGGGATGAGTTCTTCTTCACTTTTTATCTCTTCTTCTTTGATTGAGGGAATATCTTCTTCTTCTCCCCTAGCTAACTCCTATCTTCTAATTTCTTCTTCTTCTATTACTTCTTTTACTTTCTTAGTTTGGACAAATTTCCTTAGCTTATCATAAATCCATCCATCTGAGGTTTCCTTAAAGCTAATTTTCTTTAAAGTAAGTTCATTCACTATGTCTAACCTTTTAAAATCTTCTCCTTCTTTTGTTGATAGGTCTATTCCTACCCTCCTTAGAAATTTAGTTAGGATCATTCCATAAGGGAGTGAGAATCTCGATGTGGACTTAACCTTGTACAAATGATATGAGATGATTTGGGCTAGATCCACCTTCTTTCCATTCTTCAGAGCCCAAAGAATTTCGGCATCCTTTTCAAATATATTATCTCTTCCAAAAATCTTCAGGTAAATGTTGTTGATATGCAATATATGGGCCAACTTGAGATTTAAATCTAGATTGCTAGCGTGTAAAGAATTTTCTCTCTCTAATTTCTACTTTGGTTAGATCTGAAAATATTTTGCTCTATTTACAGGCCACTCAATCCCTTGCCTCTCAATGTTAGGCAGATTAAGACATTCTCTTATATTTTTAGGAGATAGATCTATCACTTTATCCCCTATCCAATTCCTATTCCTTGAGTCATAGTTGCAAAATAGTGCTTTTACTACTCTCTTATATCACTTATACCTGCAACTCAAGAAGTCTGTCCAACCCCAAAAGTTAATCCATCTACATACTTTCAGGTTTAGCTTCCTTTCTCCAAATATATTGAATTCAAAAGCTCTTCCCTTCACCACCTTTTTCTTCTCATATTGGCTTAAATACTTAAGATAAGCTAGTTCATCATTTCTGAAAATTAACACAAGCATGCTGTTATTGGCCAATCTTCTTCTTTGAGGCGAAGGCATTTCCTCTAGATCTTCTTCCTCTTTGTCTTCCTAACTCAGCAGATGTAGATGCCGCTAACACGCCTGCTTTGTTCAATCTAGTCATTTGTAGCACTTGGGATTTAGAGTTTGAAATGTTTTGGTTTATGTTGAACATAAACTCTTAAATAGCTTGATTTTGATAATGTATATTCTTAACCAACCATTTTTTTATGATGAGCAAAGACATGAGTAAAACATTAAGGTACTAACAATTTATTCTCAAGCATTTTATAGAAATATCTTTCCAAACTTAACTTGAGAATAATTTTCATGATGATCAAAAGAAGAAACCAAGTAAATGCTCATGAAATCTAAGTATATAAATTACATATATACTTAAAGCAAGAAAATAGAAAGTTTAAAGTTTTCAAGGGAGTTTCAGAGGCAACTTTGGGTTTAAATTTCATCCCTTCAGAGTTGCTCAAAGCACTTCAGAGATAATAGGTTAACTCTTCAGAGCCAATGAAGTATTTCTAAAACAAAAGAAAATTCCCTCGGAGTCACGAAGTCGCAAATATCGGAGTCAGCAAAGGTATTTCGGAGCCATTGGAGAACTTTGGATACAAAGAAATACTCTTTCGGGATAATAAAATCACAAGCTTCGGATTCAACAAAAATGTCTCAGAGCCACTGGAGCACTTCAAAGACAGAGAAAAATAACTTCAAAGTGATGATATTACTTCAGAGTTATAAGCTCACATCCTTCGAGGTCAATTAAATCACTTTGGAGCCAATCAAGTTACTTCGGAGTCACGAGCTCAAAATCTTTGGAGATAGTTAAAGTGCTTTAGAGTCACAAGCTTACAAGCTTGAGGATTAAGTCAAGTACTTCAAAATTGATAAGGCATTTTGGAGACAATGAACGACAACCTTTGGAGTTAACAGAATATTATTAAGAGAATATGAATCATTGGAGTTAGAAGAAAAGTACTTCAAAGAAAGGTAAAATATTCAGAGTTTGGAGTTAGTCCTTCAGAGTCACAAAATAATTGCTTTGGGGACAAAGAACTTCTTCAGAGTCAGCCTCCATGAACCTAATGCTTGACACTACTATCGTGCCACTTTGGAGCCTCCAAAACACATCTTTGGTTAATCCGAAGAGATGACGAATTATGTAAGTTGTGCAGAAAACTTCATATTACTTAGAAGATCGGTGGATGTAAAGTTAATTCACAACCTCCAAAACCTCGTTAAAAGTACAACAGTTATAAATTCGAACATTTCTCAACATTTAATGATTCTGACCTATCACAACAAAGAAAGTTAGAGATCTCAATATAAAAGAAGTTAAGTAAGATCAAAGAAGATAATAGTCTAAACTAAAAAATAAGAGAGAGCATTTAGTAAGTCTTTAAGGCTTTTCTTCCATGATTTCAATTCCACTGTAGTTCATTTAGAGAAACATTTAAAGCCATTTATTCAAACACTTCTGGAGATTGAATCTTACTACTTTTATTGCTATATTATTTGCGTTTACTACTTTCAAACTTCGTACAAAATCAGCCTGTTAGAGGGATTAAATATTTATACACATTTATTTCTGCATATTTCTGCAAGTCAAAGACTTGCCTCTATGTAGTAAAAGTAAGTAGGATACTTGCTAAGTATTTGTACAAGTTAGTTGATGAGCTTAGAAACCAATAGGTGTATTTGTTTGATCCAAAGGTTACTGATCAAAGAAGGTTTTAGTGGAACTTGAGTTTAGCAAAGAAGTCTAACTCAGAGAAGTAGAGTAGGATACTAAGTGAAGGGCCAAACCACTATAAAAATACTAATCTAAGTGCATTGTGTTATCAGTAACTTCTTTAGTCTAGTACTTTAATTATTATTTGGCTGAAATTTTTAAAGACACAATTTACCCACCCTCTTGAGTCACCATCTAAACAGGACCAACAATTGATATCAAAGTAGGCTTCATAAGTTATACCTTACTATTCCATTCATATAACTTGTGAAGAGATCTCTATGGCTAGCTATTTTCATAACACTTCTACTAAAGGTCGATCTACTTCTAGACCTCTATTATTTGATGATACAAACTATTGATACTGGAAAATGAGATTGAAAATTTTCTTGATTGCCTCAAATTATCAACTATGGAAAACCATCAAAGATAGATTGTTGTCCTAAATACTCAAGATAAATACACTGATGAGGACATTCTTGTAGCTGAAAAGCCGCCAAGGCAAAGAACAACCTTTATTGTGCTCTTATATCCTATAAATTTGATAAGATATCCTCTTGCGATACAAGAAAGGAAATCTAGGGTAAACTAGAGGTTGCAAACGAAGGTACAAAACAAGTAAGAGAAATGATGGTTTAAATTATAATACCTCGCAAGTGCACGAATGTATAGCAGTACAGTGTGCGTGAGAAAGGGTCGATCCCACAGAGAATGACAACCTAGTTTAACTAAATTGAGTTACTAACTAAAACTAACTTTGAAAAGATGGATTGTTGGTTTGAACTAATAAGAATAATGATCTAAGAAGATAAGCAGAAATCTAGAGCTATAGAATGATATAGGATAGACTGCAAGTGGCAAAGTTCTAGGGTTCAGATTTCACCACTTAATGACTCCCCTTGCTATTTGGATATTGGATTCAATGTTTGCTTGAGTTCATTCTTTCTATAATATGATTATTACTATTTGGTGTGTGGGTTTAAATCAAACACTTTTACTCATTCTAATTACATATGGTGTGTAGCATAATTAAGGTGAAAACGCATTACGATCAAGAACTATGAACCAAGTAGAATGGTTATGCGTTAGGTGTGAGCCTTAACCTTCTACCCTTCTCATTCAAGGAAGCTCATGGTTATGCACCTTAACCATGCATAGACAATCAATAAGATGTATGAAACTAGTGATCAAGTAATCACACAAATCAAAAGATTAAAATAAAACCTATGAATAAAAACACATACTTGCATTAAATAATCAATAATCCAAATAATAAAGTTCATAAAAAAGGGCTACATCTTCACCCTAGAAATATAAAATTAGTTCATGAAGAAAATAAAAGATACTCCCTTCATGAAGAATATCATACTGCAAATCACCTTCTTGAATCGCCTTCACTTTCTTGAATCTCCTTCTTTGCTCCTCAAATTCTCCTTAGAGTAGCCTCTAAGAAAACCCTAGACTCCCTCTGAAAAACTCTCTCAGAAATACTTAAAATAGGGCTTAAAAACATAGCTTGTCTCACAATAAAAAAATATAAATCTATGGTTTGATCAGCCACTAGCACTGGCGGTGCCAACACAGTGATCCTTCTGCTCCTTTGCATCTTTAGCTCTGCTCCCTTGCTGTTATGTTTGCCTTCCTTCACTACTTTGCTGCTCCATATTAGCTTTCTTTCTCTCCATTTCTCCACTCTTCCACTATCTTGAACACACTATAAAAACATGTGAAATTGGCATCAAACTAATTAAAGATTGCATGGAATTAAGCTTGAAAATACAAAATGTAAGTGAATGAAATTCACTTATCAAGAAACTAAGATAAATCTTCTTATGCAACAATATGAATCTTTTAACATGAAGGAGATAGAGTTAATTTCAGACATGTTTGAAAGGTTTCAAAAGAAAACAAATGGGCTAAAAAATCTAGGAGAAAAGTATGCAAAGCCCAAAATGGTGAAGAAAATTCTGAGATCTTTGTCAAAACAATGGATGCCCAAAGTAACAACAATTCATGAAGCAAGGTTCTGGACACAATGAGTCTAGAAGAGCTCATGGGTTCTCTTATGACTCACATGGTGTTAATGAAGCAGAAAAATACAAAAGAACTAAAGGGCAAGAAAGTAATTACTCTTAAAGTTGAGTTAGAGAATGATGAATCCCAAACTTATGAGAAAATGGTAATAATTATAAGAAAATTTATATCCATGCTAAAGAAGAAAATGTTTGGAAATAATTCAAAGAACAATTTTGGAATAAATGACAGAAAGAAAGAACCACCCACCTGTTACAATTATGGGAAACCTGGACACATGAAATTTGACTATCCAAAGCCAAACAAGACACAAAATAATTAGCAAAAGAAATGGTACAACTCGTACTTTGATAGAAAGAACAATAGCAGTAGTAACAATAGAACAAGAAAAAAAATACAAGAGAAAAAGAAAGCTCTAGCAGCATGGGAGATGCTAGAATGCTAGAGAACATAATAAATGAAAGTGAGAGTGAGGAAGAAGAAAAATATAAAGCTCAAATCATCCAACTCTCTCCAAGAAAAAGCATTCACGATGAACTTCATACGGGAATCAGCTTCATGGAAATTCATGAAGAGGAGGTAAATTCTGATTCTAAAACTCCTAGTCATAAAAAAACGTTAGAAGAATTATATTCAGATTTTATGACTTTAAAAGAGAAGTACAAAGAGACTTAAAAGGAGCTCAAAAGAAGCTCCAAAATCAAGGAAGAAAATTCCAAGCTCAAGAGTAGCAATAATACCATTAGCACACTTGAGCAAGTTGTAGCTAAAAAAAATGCTCTAAAAAATACATTGACTTCCACCTTAATAAGAATGAAACCGAAGAAGCGAAGTGGACAACAACAACATAGAAAAATCGAGCCTAAACAGATTATTATTTGGGTTCCTAAGATAGTTGCAAATGTACTAAATGCAGCACAAACTCCTTTAATTAAAATAGTATTTCCCAAAAAACAATGGGAACCAACGTTACCTACAACTAACCCACCGGGACTCAAATGAGTGCCAAAAGTTAAGACTTAACTGCATCCATGCAAGTGTGCTTCGGAGCCACAAAGAGCAATCAGTATGTGGTATATCAATAGTGGTTGCTCAAGGCACATGATAGGTAATAGGGAGCTGTTCATGGAGTTGAAAATGAAATCTAGTGGAATAGTAACCTTTGGTGATAATGGTAAAGGTAGTGTAGTTGGGATCGATAAAGTCGGCCAACCACTATTTATTATAATTTTACATGTATTTTTAGTAGAAGGATTGAAACACAATCTTCTTAGCACAAGTCAGTTTTGTGACAAAGGCTACAAAGTTGTGTTTGAATAACAATTCTATTTTATACTAGATAAGTCTTAATTAGTTATAATATATGGCAGCAGACATGGAAATATATATTTGGTTGATATGTTAGATATTCAAGCTTAATGTCTTGTTGTGAATGACAATGAAACCATGTTTTGGCATAGAAGGCTTGGACATGCCAATAAAAATCTGATTGAAAGATTATATAATAAAGATCTAGTTGTTGGCTTACCAAAAATCAAATTTGATAATAAGTTGTGTGATGTTTATATGAAAGATAAGCAGGTAAAAGAATCATTCAAATCAACCAAAGAAGTATACACAACCAAACACCTTCAGTTACTACATATGGATTTAGTTGGACCAGCATGAACAATAAGCCTTGGAGGGAAACATTATGCATATGTCATTGTGGATGACTATAGTAGATTTACCTAGGTAATGTTTCTAGTGTCCAAAGATGAAGCTTTTTCATTCTTTGAAATATTTACCAAACATGTATAGAATGAATAAAGTTCTCATATTGTTGCAATAAGGAGTGATCATGGTGGAGAATTTTAAAATCATAGATTCAATAATTTTTGTGAAAATAATAGAATTCTTCAAACTTTCTCTACCCCAACAACATGCCAACATAATAGAGTAGCAAAAAGGAAGAACAGATCCCTTTAAAGAATGGCAAGGACAATGTTGAGTGAATATAGCCTACCACAGTATTTTTAGGTTGAAGCAATGAATAGCACATGCTACATTATTAACCGGATCTTTGCTAGATCCATACTCAATAAAACTCCATTTGAATTATACTTTGGTAAGAAACTAAATATTTTTATTTCCATACTTTTGGTTGTAAATGTTTCATTCTTAACAATGGCAAGAAAAACCTTGAAAATTTTGATAGTAGATCTAATCAAGGTATATTTCTTAGTTATTCGATTGTTAGCAAGGCATTTAGGGTATATAACCTTAGACTTAAAGATTATAAAGAAATCCATCCATGTCAAATTTGATGAACATACTAACTCCATGAAGAGAAATAGTGATTTTGATGATGAGACAGATAATCTTCCAACAAGTGTTGAGCAACTATGATTACAAGACAAACAAATAAAAGCTCCACTATAAGAGACAACAATGGATGAAGTTGGACCATCTACAACAGAGTTAAATGAGGAAGGTAACTCATCTCTTCTCAAAGATTGGAGGTTTATGTATGCTCATCCGGAAAACCAGATAATTGGTGATGTGTTCAATAAAGTTAGAACTAGATCATTGTATCACCAAATATATAGCAATTTTGCTTTTATTTCTCAATTAGAACCAACTTGCATAGACCAAACATTAGAAGATGAAAATTGAATTTTAGCTATGTAAGAAGAATTGGATCAATTTAGAAGAAATAATGTGTGGACCATTGTTCCAAAACAAAACCATCAATCTGTTATAGGAACATAATGGGCCTTCAGGAACAAATTGGATGATTTAGGAATTGTAGTGAGAAATAAGGCAAGATTAGTTGCAAAGGGGTATTGTTAAGAAGAAGGTATTGACTTTGAAGAGTCATATGATCTTATTGCATAGATTGCAACCATTAGAATGCTTCTTGCATTTGCATCATATATGGATTTCAAACTATATAAAATGTGTGTAAAGAGTGAATTCTTTAATGGTTTCATTAATGAAGAGGTATATGTGGAACAACCCCTTTGGTTTGAAGATCCTCATTGTACAAATCATATATTCAAACTCAAGAAAGCCCTCTATGGTTTGAAACAAGCTCCTAGAGCTTGGTATGGGAGGCTAATCAAATTTTTAATTGTAAAAGGTTTTTCAAGGGGTAAAGTGGATACCAAGCATGCACAGAAAGATATACTTATAGTTGAAATTTATGTTGACAATATAATATTTAGAACAACTAATGAAAATCTTTACCAAGAGTTTTCCAAGACTATCTAGGGAGAATTTGAAATGAGCATGATGGATGAACTCAACTTCTTTTGGGGATTACAAATCAAATAAGAAAAAGAAGGAATCTTCATCCACCAAGTCAAGTATACAAAAGAACTTCTAAAAAAATTCAATATGGAAGATGGTAAAACATATGGAACACAAATGAGCACTTCAATAAAGATGGAGAAAGATATAAGAGGTAAATTAGTATGTAACAAACTCTATAGAAGCATGATAAAATCATTATTATATTTGATTGCAAGTAGACCATCTATAATGTTTAGTGTCTGTATGTGTGCTAGATTTTAGTCAGATCCTAAAGAGTCTCACCTAATTGTCGTAAAAGGAATCTTTAGATACCTTTTAGACACACCAAGCCTCGGTTTGTGATATCCAAAAGGTTTTGATTTTAATTTAATAGAGTACTCAGATGCATATTTTGCTGGATATAAATTAGACAAAAAGAGTACCTTAGGATCTTGTTAGTTTCTAGGAAGCATGACCATATCATGGTTTTTCAAGAAACAGACATCTGTGACATTATCAACTATTGAAGCAGAATATGTAGCAGCTGGCAGTTGCTGTGGTCAGATGCTTTGAATGAAACAACAATTAAATGATTTTGGTCTTAACTTTGTTGATATCCCTATAAGATGTGATAACAATAGTGCCATAAGTCTGACCAAGAATCTAGTTTTACATTCTAGAACAAAACATATAGAAATTAGGCAACACTTCGTTAGAGATTATGTTCAAAATCATAATATATGTTTAGAATTTGTGCCTTCACTAAATCAATTAGCAAACATCTTCACTAAACCTCTTCTAGAATATAGATTCAGTAAATTAAGAAGAGAATTAGGTGTTTTAGATCCAAATGCTTAAGTTGAAAATTAATAAAACATCTATGTGATGGAAAATATGTTCCTTAATGATAATTCCAATGAAAAATGCAAAAAAGAAAATTTTGAAAACTCACAACATTTCGGAGACTCCAAAACATCCTTTGGATCCTCCGATAATGGATTAAAACACCTTTGAAGAATTTCATGCCTCCAAAAAAAAACTTTGGTACCTCCAAAATCCATTTCGTTGCCTCTGATGGACTATGTTACCTCTAAAGTAAAGCTTCGAAGGCACCTAAGTAAAACAGACTCACTGCCTTCGAAAATAGCACTTACTCAGTTTGAATCCTTCGACAATGTTTTGAAGTTCAAAACCAAAACTCTGAATCCTATTTAACTATTTGAAGAAGTCCAAAAACCTAAAACCCCTCTCTTCAAGCACCTGAAGAACCCCTTCATCTTCCCACTTAATTCAAATTCCTCCATTCAACCAATCTTTCCATCGTATCTTTTCCATCACTTTTCTTCCCATGTTTGTCCAGAAACACTCACAACACCCTAAAACCCAATCCTTATCTACTGTAATGGCGAGAACAAAGGGAACCACCAACTCAGTAGATGGAAAGAGGAAGGAAAGAGAAGATTATCTGGAATAGAGAGTAGCCAAGAGAGTCAAACAAAAAAAAAACAAATACACTTGAGGTAACATTTCTCAATAGCAAGTCTGATTACTCTAGGTATATGGAAAGATATCATGATAGGAAAATTACAAAAGGAAGAGTTTTCAGTTTTGATATTTTTAGAGACAATGGCATGAAATTGGAAGTATGTGATTGGTTCAAATACTAGGGATGGATGAAATATGTAAGCATCAGAGACCATTTATATCCAAGACTAGTGAGAGCTCTAATTTGCAACATTATTATTAGAATAAACAGATCATGGATAGGAGAAGTAGAAGTAGATGTATCCATAGAAAGATTGAGAAGATGTTTTAATCTTCCTCTAGTAGAAACTGGACCAGAATGGCCAGCCAGACAGACTATTTTCTGATTTAGCTGAAGTAGAAATCAATGAAAGAGAGAATTATCTCCACTCTAGCATTTGAATTTAAATCTTAAATTGGCTTACATGATTGTGATAAACAATGTGTACCCAAGAAAAGCAGCCAAAGAAGATGTGTCGAAAAAGGATGGAAGAATACTGTGGGCTCTTAAGAATAGAAAAATAGTAGATCCGACAAAACTAATGTTAGATCATATTTACTCAATCAAGTGCACTTCAAGATTCCTTCTCCATTATAGAATGGCTCTAACCAAGCTAATAAGGGAAGTAGGAGTAAATTTTTCTGAGGAGCACAAGGAACCTCCAAGAGATTCAGACACAATAGGTTAAAAGACTTTGAAGAGAATAGGATTCAAGAAAACTTCACAAGGCTGGATCAGTGAAAAGCCAGGAAGAGTAGTACAACTAAAGAGATCCAGACCTAGACCAGAGAAAGAAGAAGAATTAGAAAGAATAACAAGAGAAGAGAATGTGGAATAAGAAAGAATAGAGACTCTAATATAAGAAGAAAGACATGTTAGAATAGAGGAGTCAAAAGAGATTTTAAGAAGAGAAAGTGTAGTAGTAGCAGCAACCACCCCATCTTACACTCCCATCAATCTCCATCACTCATAAGACCCACTCATTCTTATCAACCATCCAAATCGACCACTTTATCAATCCCCACTCACAACCCATCCCACAACACCTAGAAGATAGACTAATGAATATTGAAAACTTTTTGTCTACTCTAGCTCTTCAAATGAACAGAATGGATCAAAGACTTAACAATGCCATGTCATCCATGATCTTGAGAGCTGATAAGATTAATCAATGACTTGAATTTCTACAATCTCTAACAAAGTCATTCAGAAGTCAAACTTATCACCCTTATTTCTCTCCACCTCCAACTCATTACTCTTCACCCCCACATCACTTCTCTCCATTTAGAACCAACTCTCCCATAACAATGATGTCTTCCCCCATAGAGTCTCCTCATCCATTATCTCCTACAATTCCAGAGGTTTCTCAACCTGTGAGTCAACCTACTGAAATGACCTCTTCCCCTCCTCCAACATAGCAACCATCAGTTCCAACTCCTGAAGTTAATCCATGTCGAGCGATTGTTAGACATGGAAAGTATCCCATCATTTTACCTTTTCCTAGAGTGTATTTTCTTCCCCTAAGACTATCCATTTGGTTGGATTAGACTTGGTTTGATCTCATTCGCTCAGGAGAAATAATTTCTAAAAGGATTAAAGAAATTCCTCTAGAATGGAATTCTCCTTCAATTGTCAAGAATGGAGAAGACCTCCTACTTCTCCACAAACTCCTCCCTAAACTCCTCCACAGTCTCCTCCAAGATCAATTGTTGATAATCTTGATATTCTTCTTTGTATTTCAAATCCAACTAGGATGACATTTTTTTAGTTTGAGCATAAATCAAAAATCAACTTTGAAGTTGTTCGGATGTTTCTTGCTCAGTCAATCCATCTATCTCCTCAAGAATTTTCATTTTCTGAACTTGAGGATCCTAACATTCTGTATAAGATTCAATTTTTTTCTGATCCACCAGTCACTCCCAAGGGTCACAAAATTCAAATTTCTTATACAGAGTCAATCCTTCAAGATTCACCTAAGAAACCTTTTAACTTACTACCATCAAAGAAACCCAGAACCACATTTCCATCTCCTCAACTATTTGATACTTCTATCCAACACAGGATATGGCAGATTCAGTCTCAACTAGCCCCTTTACCAAAATAAAGAACTTCATCACCACCTTCTACCAAAGCCAAAACTAGAAAACCTCTCGCAATCCCAAAACAAAACTACTACCCAAACCATCATCTTCTACACCATCATCGCAGCCATCCTCCTCTAAACCCAAGAAGAATCTTAGGATTCCACTTCCAAAGGAACACAAAAAGGCTCCTCTCTCTAGAATAACCATGTACCATCAAGAGTACATAGCTCAAATGAATGCCAACACAAAAGCCCTCTTAAAAGGGACTCCTGTAGCCTTTCCTAAGCTAGATCCACAATTTAGAGAACATGTTGATTTTATTTATGTTTCTGGTTGTAGACCCATAGCATATACTCATGAACCCCCGTCATCCATCTCAAAGGATCCATTTTTCATTCTACCTCCTCCACCAAAAGGTCCAAATCATCTCTTAAACCATCAAACTCTCAACCCAAACCTAAAACTAAAACCTATAAGAGGAAACCCAAACCATTCTACCGATTATGCTACCTCTCCATTTTTTTTGCTATCTCTCTTACATAATTTTTTTTGTATTCTCCTTTAATTCATTATGTTTGTAATCCATTTTGTATAAGACAAGATATGTCATTTCCTTATGTTTCTTTCCACCTTTCTGATTATGACAAAAACGGGGAGAAAATTGTACTGAATGTATGAAATTTTTGTATGAAATAAAGTTCAAATTTTGTGCACCTATTCAAGGGGAGTTACACTGAATCTCATGCTTTTAAATTTTTTATTAGATAAGTTTTGAAAGGTGCATCACTCAGTGTTTTTTCATCATCAAAATAGGGGAGAATGTTGAACATATAATTTTAAATAGCTTGATTTTGATGATGAACATTCTTAACCAACCATGTTTTAATGATGAGCAAAGAC
>JAYJMB010019239.1:0-27303 GCA_036873735.1 Pouteria campechiana
CCTTTGTCAACTGAGGGTGACTTTTTGTTCCCTGCTTGCGCTGCCCGGATTAGAATATTCATCAAGCTGTAGAATTTTCTCTGCCATTGCTGGTTCATGCCACTACAGTTGCTTGACTTAAGATTTGTTCACCCTAGTGTGTCATCTTAGGGAGCACCAGTACTCTTTGTCAAAATGAAAAATGATAGTCTTAAATTGTGCATAGACTACAAGGAACTAAACAAGGTGACTATCAAGAACAAATATTCTCTTCCTTGCATTGATGATTTGTTCGACCAACTGCAAGGATCGACTGTTTTCTCTAAGGTTGACATTCGGTCTGGTTATCACTAGCTAAAAATTTACAAAGAGGATATATTAAAGACTACTTTCCACACTAGGTATGACCATTATGAATTTCTGGTGATGTATTTTGGATTGACAAATACTCTAGCAGCTTTTATAGATTTAATGAACCATGTATTTCATCAGTTCTTAGATAAATGTGTAGTTATATTTATTGATGATATTCTTGTGTATTCTAAGAATCAAGAAGAGCATGCAGAGCAACTGAGATTAGTATTGCAAGTCTTGAGGGAGAATAAATTGTATGCCAAGATAAAGAAATGTGACTTCTGGCTTCATTGTATTTTTTTCCTTGGGCATGTGATTAGTGGTGAAAGGGATTTCCATAAATCCAGTAAAAATTAAAGCAGTGATAAAATGGGGAAGACCTACTACTGTGACAGAAGTCCACAACTTTCTAGGAACGACAAGTTATTATAGATAATTTGTAGAGAATTTCTCCTCTATTGCAGTACCAATGATACAATTAACATATAAAAATGCAAAGTTTGTATAGATGAATGTATGTGAGAAAAGCTTCCAGGAATTGAAAAATCATCTGACCACAGTGTTGGTGTTAGCCTTACCAAATAATGGAGGTAATTTTGTGCTATACAATGATGCTTCCATTATGCAGAATGGTAAAGTGATAGCATATATTCACGTTAGTTAAAGTTGTATAAGCAAAATTATCCTATGCATGACTTGGAGCTTGCGGCAATAGTGTTTGCTCTGAAGATTTGGCGACATTACCAGTATGGTGAGAAGATAGAGATCTTCACTGACCACAAGTGCTTCAAGTATATTTTCTCCTAGAAGGAGCTGAAATTAAGACAAAGGAGATGATTAGAGCTATTAAAGGATTATGATGTTATTAATTACCATCCTAGCAAGGCTCATGTAGTGGCAGATGCATTGAGTCGAAAGTCTTGTATAGGAGTGATAGCTTTAGTAATAGATCAGATGTAGTTGATCCATGAGATGGAAAGTTTGCAGCTCAAGGTATTGCCTCCAATGGAGGTAAGACAGTTGTGTGCTCTAAAGATCAAACCAACACTAATAGACAAAATTAAAGCAGCTTGAAAGTAAGATCCATTTGTTTGAGAACTCTACGACAAACTGGATCTAGGAAAACAGACTAAGTTCCAGAATGGATTAGATGGTGTTCTATTGTTCCGCAGATGATTGGTAGTGCCAAGTATGGATGTTCTTCGGTGAGAAATCCTAGAAGAGGCACACTAATGAAAATTTTCCATACATCTAGGTAGTACTAAGATGAATATAGATCTCAGATAGAATTTTTGGTGAAATAATATGAAACAAAAAATTTCTTAGTGTGTGGCTCAGTGCTTGGTATGTCAGCAGGTGAAGGTGGATCACCAAAGGTGAGTAGGATTATTGTGACTTCTAAAGATTCTTAAGTGGAAATGACTTACAAACTAACTCCAGTGAAGCAACTTTTACATCTTTTATCCTCCACATCTGAAGTATCTTAAAGATGGAACAACAACCCAATGAGTTGAGGACAATGCTGAATAATGTATTTGTATACCAAGTTGCAAAAACATTCTTCGTGAGGCTCTATTTCTATGATTCATTCTTGAGGATAGCTTGTACTTCCACTAACAATTTTGGTGGGTTTGCAAGAAACTCGACTACAAATAGAAGCTCATTTGAAAGATACAAGGTCAACCACCACTCAAGTAATGATGTATATTTAGTGTTTGTGATAGATTCTTTATTTTGCATGATATATTCTGTTGAGATGTCATTTGCACCATTAGACCATTAATCTTTAGTTTTTTAATCCTAGGAATTAGAAAGATAGATCCAAGAGTTCTAGAAAAAATCAGTGATGAATGTTACAAATTGATAGATTCTAGCCATAAGGTTGATGTAGTTTTAGGTGAGAATGATGGGTTTTAAATGGATGATTATGAAGGATATAGTAATATGCAAGTTGTTTATGCTTAGTCATTGAAAGTCAGGATCATTGAGCCTCCATTAATATATGCATGGCCACATAAGAGGAGATCAATGTATAATATCCATGTATGTAGAGTCATGGTAAGTGTTTTATAATAAAGCCCAAAATGAAAGTTTAATGGCATTTTTCATATGCATATGCATCGTTAAGCCAGTGTCTATCTAACTTCAAGCATCAAAACCCGTTTGCAACCTCTCCAAGGAGGACTGATGTGTATTTGTTTCTCATATGCATCATTGTGGGCGGTTTGTAGTAATGCTACTCAGTTTGCAAAAATTATGGTTGGTGATATAATCATGGTCATCAAAGGAAAAAGGATGACTTGCCCAAAAGGAACGAGATCTTAGATTGCTTAGGCCATTGGATCATTTTGATTGGTCATCAACCAACCACCCAAGTCGCTGGCAAGGGGGCGTATAGTAATGGCCCAAAACAGGGCATCTGAGTTTCCATCTTTAGCATAATTAAAATAGGAACATGTAAACTCTAGTCTATTGGAAATTTTAGGTTGATAAGTGAGACACGTAATCCCCTTGAGTCATAATCAAGTTCCAAAGTTGCTAATGTTAATGACAACAAACTCAACTTGAAAATAGGCCATGCAGACAACAATGCTATGCATGTTATGATGTGATGATATGAAACTTATAATTATAAGTGACATGCTTTAACCATGGCATATGAACAAATGGTGTAATGCATTCTTGTGTTTTGGGATAGAGTGCATGAGAATGAGTAGTACATCATTAACATTGTTCAATTTGGTGATATTTGGGGCTAATGATATTACCCTTATAGCAAGCCTCCATCTATTCAATTTTAGACACCAAAACACGTTTCAAGGAGATGGTACTCAAGCTTGATTCATAGCATATCATTATGTCTCATTACTCTCCAACCAATATTTATTCTTGTTGTGCTTTTGCACCTTTTATCATCAATTATATTATTCAAATTTTACAAACTTGCAATAACATTTGTGCTCAATGTTGTGAAGCCTAATCCAAATCTACTTCGCCATCGGAAAAGGAGCTCACTTGATTATATGGTAGAGGATGTGAATAAATTACTTTTGGTTGAATGAGCTCTTGATCCGGCTAATTGCAATGCTGAGTAACTTCTTTTTCACTTAATTTTTTCAACAAAAAATTTATTCTCTTTATCTATAATTAGTGGAATATAATGTGTACTTGTTAATGTCTTTCCAGGAAGATCTTATTTGAGCTATGCATAGTGACTATTTCTTGTACAAATATGTAATTTGTAGATCAAGATATGTTCATAGATGACACTGAAAGAATGCTCAAAAACAATCATTGAGGTTAGTGGCAATTTACCTATATAATTAATTTTTTTATTATATATGTAGATTATGCATCATATATGAGCATCATGAATTTTCATTAACATGAAGGAAGCTCTGGTGTAACATGCCATTATTTCAACTCCTTCGTAGGGGTAAGATATGTGTCAATGGGTATGCCAAATAATTAATATACGTCTACACTTAATAATGGTTGGACTTTTAACTAGTTTACATTTACAACAAAGGCTTCTACTTGGGATGATGTATGAGATTGAGGTAGAATTTTTGGTTAATGTCCATCAATACCATATCCTTGATGCAAATTGGGTATTTAACTAGTTTATATTTACAATGAAAGCTCCTACTATTGAAAGCAGTCACTTATCATCACCACGTAATAAGAATGCGTGATTCACCAATTGTTCATCTGCATTAGTCATCTTTTTATAGTTTAACCCAGTAGATTTATGGTTCCAACACAACTCAAGATGTTATCTAAAGCACACATATACTCATAAAAAGAAGTTACTTGTATGTAAGATAATTAAAAACATGTGGTTACATTTTACAAACTAATCTGATTTCATCTTCAGTGACTTTGGATCTTTTAACAAGAACAAAACAGCTCCCTTTCGTTGTTTTCCTAGAGTTTTGTATGATGATTTCAACAACCTTGATTCTTTGGTTTGCATTTTGCATCTACATAAGAAATCTCTGAAAGGAAGTGTTTGTACTTCTAAACATGGGTGTTCTTCTTGCACCGTCATGACATTTGTCTCACTTACATGATCAGCATTGGTGGTGACACCACTTGTGCATCTAGCATCCACTGAAGACAATTGAAGATGTATCGGATGGCCATCCCTCTATGCCATCTACTATTTTCATGGAGTCAGAAAGAGATGTTAATGACTTTTAGAAAAGCCAGAATATGGGAACAAAAATACTCATCAAAAAGGATTTGATAAGGAGAATACCGAGCCTAAAGTAGCCTTGATGTCTCTTGTATTTTTTATTTGCCCTACTACAGTGGTTAAAACATATACTCAGACAAAGAATATAAAAAAAGGGAATGAATATGGTTAGAAGGCGACATCATATATCACATTGCTGAAAATTAGAGGAACCATTACATTGTTCTCACCTCTAACTGCACTTTGAGTATTGAATTTTGGTATATTGATTGCTTCAAGTTCTCCTCACACTTCTTAAATAACATATTACAGAATATTCTTTTTGTAATTAGTAATTGAAATGCAGTCAGAAAGCATGGAAAGGTGTAAACCTTGACAACTCATTACCTCCAACTGTTTCTTCAACACTAATATTTGCCTCTCCTAGGTGTCATAATCAACACCAGAAACCACATTTGCCATTGTATTATTAGTACTCAATGCTAGATGGAATGGAAAGGGTGGCTCACCATGGGCAGTCATTGGAAATTGCTCGATCTTTGCCTCATTTTGTACCTGCATAGCTTCCTCCCCAGCAAAGGTTGTACCTAGTAGCTCATGCATAGCAGCTTCAGCCTCTACACCTTTTGGAAGTTCATGAGCATCCTCAATTTCCACTCGAATTGCATATGACTCTTCATTTGGTGCCCCATTTCCAACTGCTCCCATGTGTTAATCTCCATTTGCCTCATTCCCAACATATGGGCCCATGAGATGACCTCTCTAAGAAGAAATAATATCTAATTCTCGCATATCTGGGTAGATGTTCATGATTACCTATAGATACAAGGGAATGAATTAGATAAGTTGATAGAGGAATGAATTGGATAAGTTGATAGAAATAATATTTAGGTAGATGTACATTGTAAGATTATTCTTTGGTAGAAAAATGATTGCAAATGATCGGGTAGATGTACATTGTAAGATTATTCTTTGGTAGAAAAATGATTGCAAATGATCGGGTAGAGTATTCATTACATGTGATAGTTCAAATTGATTATTTCTATTGAGAATTTAGTAGACAAAAGGAAGTGTAATGAGGAATCATGTCTCGGTATTTTAATTTTTTTGAATTTTAGAATAAAATTATGAAATAAAAAGGGAATTGCTGGGTTTGAAATAAAATCCATGTCAAAGAGTGTCAAAGAAACATTAGCCAACGCTGGCTACTATGTGTGGCTTAGGAATGATGGCTCTTCCTTCTTCAGCCTTGGCCACCTTCTCTACTGTCCTCATCAAAAGGAATTTTGGGACTAGAGCTTCCACGATGCCTTTGCCAACGACATCCCCACCATGCTCATATTCATCAACTATGTCCCCCATGGTTGTATTCACTGCCTTCATCGATTATAATGTTGTGGAGGAAGCTGCAATGCTAAGCCTAATTGCCCACCTCTCCAACATCAGATCCAAGGTGGCAAGGATGGCTGCAGCCTTCTTCCTTGATCAAATTGAAGTTGCCCTTGGTGTGAACCTCTTCAGTCTATTTGAGTGGAGTTGTGCAGGCGGGCCCGTTGGCTGTGTAGTCAAGACAAATGGACAAACGTTTGAGGTGACATGCCATGCAGAGAAGGTAATTCTACATGTAGCTGAGGAATTGGTAATCCTGTTTAGTGACGTGCCGTGCAGTCAAGGCAGCAACCAACGAACTACATTGATGAAGTTGGACTGCCAATGTGCTGTGCAACTAAGACACTTTTACCTAGCACATACCTTTCTTTTACCCATGTAGTTGATCTTGCATATAAGCAAGGCATTTAAAGCATTACATGATGTAGTTAGATAGAGACAATTGGCAAAGTGGTTATTGTTATTGTTAGAATTTGATATCATCTTTATCCTACGAAAAGTGATGAAAGGACAAGTTTTGGCGGACTTCTTGGTAGTGTACCCAGTCGATGAAGAAATCATTATACAAGAAGACTTGCTAGATGAAGAAGTGTTCATTACCCAAGTCAACACTCCTTGGTAAGTGTACTTCAACAGTGCTGGTAAAACCATCAGTGCTAGTGTCGGGATCGTCTTTATTTTACCTCAGAAAGACATTCTCTTGTATTTTTTCCACTTGGGAAAGAATTACACCAACAATGAAGTAGAGTATAAGGCACTAGTCTTAGGACTTCAAATTACCCTTAACTTTGGGATTGCAAAATTAGACATCTTTGGTAATTCAGAATTGGTGGTATGACAATTAACCATTGAATATAAAGTTTGCTAGCCTAGTTTATATCGGTATTATGATATCGCACAAGGGCTATTAGATCAGCTTTTCAAGTCAACGTTGGGCATATTCCAAGGACTGAGAATACCATTATTGATGCTTTAGTAAACTAAGCAACCGCTCTAGTAGTTGTTGGAGGCCAAGAAGTCATTATCAAAGTTGAGCAACGAAGTCGCATCCTTGACTCATATGATGAGGAGACTACTAAGCTAGTGGAATGCATAGCTGGCATGGAAATAAAGGTAGATGATTGGCTAACCCAATACATCAACTATTTACAATATGGAATCCTCCAAGAAAATTCATAGGAGAGGTTATCTTTGAGGAAAAAAGCAACTCAATATGTGTATTACAATAATACACTTTATTACCAAGCATATGATGGACTTTGGTTCCGATGTCTTAACGGGGAAAAGATTAACTATGCACTTATGCAAGTACATTCTAGTGAATGCGATAGACATCCGTTTGGTCAAAGATTATACAAACGAGTCAAATGCCTAAGATACTACTAGTCAACCATGGTCTCAACTCACTGAAATTTGCCAAATCATGTCTCCAATGTCAGCTTCATGGGGATATCCGATAGATACCACCTTCAGAATTGGTACCTGCAAGCATCACTTGGCCTTTTGCATGGTGGGGATTTAATATCATCAGTCCAATCAACTTTTTATCTTCCAAGGGATGTTTATATCCTGACAACCACTGATTATTTCTCTAAATGGGTAGAACCTAACTCGTATAAGAGAGTTAGAGCTAAAAAAGTAATCAAATTCATCAAATTCAAAACCATGTATTGATATGGTAATTCATACCAAATTACATCAGACAATGACACTCCATTCAAGAATGAGGAAATGGAGAGGTGTTGTCGAAAGCAAGGCATCAAGTATGTGTTTTCTATACCATATTATCTATAAAGAAATGGCTAAGCAGAAGCATTCAATAAGGCGATCCTGAGAATCATGAGAAGAATGGTAGATAAGAATAAGAGGGAATAACATCTCAAATTGCCAGAACCTCTTTGGGTTTATCGCACCACTTATCGCACAACAACTCATGCAACCCCTTATTCTCTAGTATTCAAAGTAGAATTAATCTTGCTTATAAAAGTGCAATTACCATCACTAAGAATTGCGATGTGCTCAGAATTTACAATAGATCAATAAGCCAAGTTACAGTTCGAGGAACTTGATGCTTTGGATAAAAAATGGTTTCAAGCCAAGCAAAAAATTGAGTTATACTAAGCTTGCATAGCCGATGCATATAACTGATCGATCAAGTATCAAGCATTTCACCCAGGTAATTGAGTCCTTAAGCTAAGGACAGAGCTAATGGCAGGTGGCAAATTGATGGGAAAATTCAAGCCCCAATGAGAAGGACTTTACATCGTGCAAGAGACTTATGCTAATGGTTCATATTGAATTGCAAATAGTTATGGTATAGGAGAATTTTCCATCAATGGATGTTTCCTAAAGCGTTACCCTTGCAAATGTTTCTCAAACTATTTAATCTGCATGCAAAATTTAAATCATTGCTACACATGAGTCAGAAAGGGAGCAAATGCTAGGGGCATTTGCTCGCCCTTACAAATCCTTTCAAATGTTTCTTAAGCGATTTGATCTACATGCAAAAAATTGAATTATCATTATACATGAAGTTTGCAGAAAGGAAATATGTTAAAAAAGTTAAGTGATATATGGAATTCTCATATACAAAAGGAGTTTACAAATGAGATAAAGTAGTTAAAATAGACTCCTTCAAATGACAGAACTGCTCCTCTGCTGTCTTCAATGCTTGAGTGGCTTCTAGACTCACCACTAAGGATGACTTTAACTCCATTAAAGCCTCTTTTGTTGTTGTCATTTTCTGTTGGGAAGCGGCTATTTCTTCCTTCAAATATTGGATAGTCTCTAAGCCTTCTGTTTCCTCTCTTTCCTTAGAGGCAACAAGAGATTCTTGGAAGGATAAATGATGACTCATTTGATAGGACTCCCTTCAAAGAGCTTCAAGGTGACCTTTGTTAGTTCTCACATCTTCTTTTAAATAAGTCAATTCTTCTTGAAGAAAGGAAAGATAATCTAATGCCATGCTCATGGCTGAAGACTTCTCATCAATCTTGGCTCATATGCCCAAAAGTTCAACCTCTTTCGCAATGATACTTCAATGGGGTGGCTTTAGGATGGCGTTCAGTTCAGCTTATGCTCATACTTGCTAAAAGGACTCTAGCTGCTCAAAAATGGTTGATAGGCAAGAAATGTCACTAGCCGACTTTGTTATGCCTTCAGCACAAAACAAAAAATGGTCTCTCAATGCCATAACCGCATCAGAGGAAGATGCCTTGCATAGCGATCTAGCAACATCATAACAAAAAGATTGCAGTTCATCCTCCAAGCATTCCTGTGAGCTCTGCTCTGCTCTTTCATGGCTTTAATGTGAGCAGAAGACAATATCTGAAGAAAATCCTCGGCAGGCAAAGCATGAAAGAGCAATGTCGATGTTTTAGGTATCTCCCTATCTAATTCGTGGATGTTATCATCAATCTTAATCTGCTGCAATGCCTCTGGAGCAGAAGGGAAGGCTTCATCTGTGGTATAAGGATCCTCAATATCAAGAGTAGCTTTGTCTACATCTCCTTTAGAAACAACTACAGCAGCAGCACCCTCTAATGGGACCTCTGCCAAGGTAACCTTCTCTTCAATTGAAGGTTCTGTCAAGTGAAGAAGATGTGAGGATAATGGATAAAGCATAGCAGGTATATCTGCGAATAAGGCTAGGGATTTCTTCAAATTAAAAGAACCTGACAACAACTCCATTTGATCATCGATCGGTATGTCTTCTACAGTACTAGTAGTATCAACAACCCTCTTTGCCTAATCTGTATGAGATTCTGTGTGGACTGCTTCTGGGAGAAGGGCCGTTACATTCCCTCCTTCACTCACCTGTTCAAACTCAGAAATATGCGAAGGAGATAATGGAACTGGAGGAATTGCTTCATAAAGAGGAGCAATCATCGAGCGGGATGGTCAAGAAACCACCTTTTTAGTTATTCTTGAAGGAGGAAGGTCGGACGATCTTTGACTAGTCTTTGCTTTCTTACTTTTGCTTCACAGCAACACTACTTGAGGTGGCTTCTCTCTTTTGAAATAAAGAAGTCCTTAGAGGAACTGAAGCCCAAGGAGCTCTATCACAGAATCATACTAAAGTGCAATCTACCAAGTATCATTCCAACCCTGCCTTTGCATTAGCTTTTGCTTTAGTCAATTCTTCCCCTAAAAGAGGCATGCTGATTTGTGCAGTTTTCTCAATATAAGTTGAAGGAACATAAGGAGCCGGCTCAAAAATTATCGACTCAGGAATTACTGGCTCCACAATGATATCTTCATCTGTGGGGTATATGTGCTCACCATAGCCCCACCACTTAATATGATTATGGTCAGTGTGATAAATATTCTGATGGGGACAACAATCATCTAGCCACAATACTTGTTGTGGAAAAGTGGTCAGCCTCTCGAAATCCATAGCTCATTGTGCTCCCAAGAAGATATCTTCAGGCATGTCGAACTCAAAAGAAGATATCAATAGACAATAGACAGTCTGACCATAATTTGGAGGCATCTCCTTGCTAATCTTGTCATCATTGCTGCTGTACCACCAAGCATAGTCCTTGGTTATGTGAACTCTTTGAGCTTGACCATGTAAGAAGACTTCATAGTCATAAAATATAACAGTAAAATGAAATGATAATGGATATCGCCAAGATGGGCCCATTCTTGTTTCACTCTCCTATCATGATATTCATATGATGTGACCTGGTATTTCTTGGTCATAGCCAAATTGCCTGGCAAATTGATATAGTAAGTATAGCTCTACCCAAAACTTAGAGCCATTCCAAAGAGGAAGTAAGCAATTTTGTAAAGAAATGATATACTCGTTAGTCCTTCCAAAAGTATTATCTATGCTCTTCACCTCAAATCCTATAGGATTGCTGACTGGGGCAAGTGAAAATATTTCTTGGGAGAATTTATGTAGCTTCAATAGGTGGCCAGTCACTTCATAGAATGAGATATTTCTAAAAGTGTTATTCATAAACCTTCCCAACAAAAGACTCTTGCCAGGCAGCTGTGTTGGCGATTTCACCCCATAAATCCAAGGGAAGTAAACTTCCAGCCAAGCCATAAAAAAATGTGCCAAGAAGTGTTGCATAGAACTACTCAGGAGGGGTATATGATCATTTTGCCAAGCCCACGATAGATATCACACAATACACAAGGAGCAATGGCTAATCTCTTCCCTTGTGCAAGATCGATGACTGGAGTTAAGCACATAGGATTGATGCAGTGGTCATGAGTTGATGATGGACAGATGATGACCGAAAGCCACAACATTAAGAACAAGACCAACTCCTCCTTTGGAGTGATGCTTCTTAGAAAAGCTTCATCAACCCAAATATTCCATTTAACCAATCTTCAAGTGTGGGCATCTCCTTCACTTGGGCATTCAGATTAGAGATTTGCCCATTTAGCTGCACCAAGCCTATCCAAGAGAATTTGGTACCAGATTGTTTCAATTTGCTGATTATGCTTAGAACATGGAATCCAAAATTGCCCCTTTTGAAAACCTCATTTGGTGGGATATGCAAATCAAAAGCCTCTCTGATGACTGGCAACCCACAAATGACATTAAGATTCCATAGTGTGATACTTATCTCACCACAAGGGAAATGAAAAGAGTTGGTTGTTGGAGACCAGAACTGAAGAAAACTGCAAATAACCTCCATATGCCTATGGAATGGACTGTGGGTGTAGAGAATTGTATCATAAATACCAGATATGCTCTGCCTAAAGTTTCAAGAAAGTGTTCCTTGGCAATGTGCCTTTGAACATCCCTCTTTCACTGTTATAAACAAATTTGTAATCTAAAAGTAGTCTTTTTTTGTGAGGAGTTTCCACGGAATATTCATGAGGATTCAGTATCACTTTTATGGGTGACAGGAAGGAGCCTTCAAAATAGTTCTTCTCATCATAATGGGCAAAAGAATTATCAGATAAATAACCACTCTTCACATTTTTTCTGTGAACAAAAGATGGCTGGCTGGGGAAGGAGAGTGAAGGGACGATCTTGACTTTTCATATCCCTCATAGAAAAGTGATGAATGGGGGCATGAACTTATTTATCACTTTCAAAGCCAGGGAGCTTTTGTTGAGAAATCTCTGCATTTTACTAGTTGAAATGCCCTTTATCAGATTCTTTCATTTGATAGTAGCGGATAACACTTTGAAGTTGAGAATTACCACCTCACTTTTGCTTCTTTTGCTTCCACTGTAATGGAAGTTATGACAGAACAAAAATTTTCTTTGGGTGCTGGGATGTAACAAGAACTTCCCTCTGGCATTGTGATATAACAGGAACTTCCCTATGCTGTAGTGGGGTAGGAGGGACTTTTCCTGCCTCCAAGTTATCTTCTGGCACTTTTACACCCCATCTAAGGGCGACATCAGATGAAGGAACTGCTTGAATAATGAGAGGGTTTGGAATGGAAATGCCAATTTTGAAATGTGCCAATGTTGCAGCATCATTCAAATGACCATCGGCATTATACCCCCTTGTGGAGACTAGGTCAGCATCATAAGGGACATGGCTTGGCTCATCAACCCTAATGAGAAAATTATCAAAGTTCACATAATCAAGTGAATTGATAAGTAAGGGAGATGCTTTTCTAATGTTCAACTCCATGCTTGTCAAAAAAAAAAAAAAAAGTTAAATTATCAATTCTAGGCTTTTTGCAGTGAAATCCATGTATTGAGGATTTTTCTAACAAAATTCATGAATTTTGGGTTTTTCGCAACAAAACTCATGTATTGGAGATTTTTCAGCAAAATTCATGAATTTTAAGCTTTTCGCAACAAAACTCATGTATTGAGGATTTTGCTAGCAAAATCCATGAATTTTGGGCTTCTCATAGCAAAACCCATGTATTAGAGATTTTTGAACAAAATTGATAAATTTTAGGCTTTTCATAGCAAAACTCATGTATGGGGGATTTTTTCAACAAAATCCATGAATTTTGGGTTTTTCGAAATAAAACTCATGTATTGGGGATTCTTTTTTGTTTTTGTTTTCAACAAAGCCATAAATTTTGGGTATTAAAAAAATTCCAAAGCAAAAGGATAATGTCATGGAAGAAATTTTATCACATTCCAAATGATTAGAATGTCTAATTTAAGATATTGAAATTTTGGACTAAATTCCAAATGCTTAAAGTGGTCAAAGATGGGCAAGAATGGAAAGCTACTTCACTAGATGTCAAGGTTGTCTTAAAACAAAATGATCATGATGTAATAGCTATGATGCAATTCACAAGT
This sequence comes from Pouteria campechiana, assembly GCA_036873735.1. Lineage (NCBI taxonomy): Eukaryota > Viridiplantae > Streptophyta > Magnoliopsida > Ericales > Sapotaceae > Pouteria > Pouteria campechiana. Next base: position 13,160 of record JAYJMB010019239.1, read on the forward strand.
TGTTGGCCATGGGGATTCTATGCTAATCAAATTAGCTAAAACCAACCATAAAGATTTGGAAAACTTATCAAGTTCGTTGGAGTTCATGTGGAAGGGGTTAAACTTGAATGACAAGAGTTGAATTCTACAATATCTGATTGAGTGGCAGATAAAGACAACTTCAAGCATTCAACTCAAGATTAATCCCCTTTCAAACATCTTAAGCTAAAAGAGTATGCTGGATTGCCTCCCAAAAGGCCATTTGCACTCATCTAATTGAGCCTTCACATTGTTGAGTTCGACCAAGCCTACACATTGCTAGACTCCTCCCAATAGAAGCCACGCACTCATGGGCCATGACTTCAAGGCCTGCAACACAGACTTGGGTTGCGCCATTTCAAGCTTGCAAGCAATAGCGATGGGTCGCGTGACTCCAGTCTATAGGCGCCAAGCTTGTGGGTCACAAGTCGCGAGCCCGCCAAACGCTGCCACTGGGCTACACACTCAGAGCCCACCAACTGTGAACACTAGGCCACATGTTCATAGCCTGCCAAGGGCTCGAAATAGGTTTCTCCTTCTCAAGCCCACCAAACGCACGCACGTGAGCTACCGCTACTGCTGCCAATTGATGCTGACAGGCAACCTCAATGTTGTCTTCTTCCCCAAATCAAATAGACAAACAGAGATGGGTTTTTCACAGTGGGACTTCAGATAAGGCATGGGCAATTTATATATGCGAAACATGTAGAATTTTTTTTTATGCTGCACGTTATCTAACCAAATGAATGGGTAGTACCATCTCCCCCAAACTTGCTATCATGGCAGTAAGTTCACATGGACAGGTTACACAATTTCTACAGCCAAAGTATGTTGCAAATGATCATCAAGCCATTCATTTCTACTATTATAGATTAAGTTTTCAACATAATAAAAATGAAAGCAAAAATGGGGTTAGCATAAATGTTCAAGAATTTCTAACCTTTCCAAGTTTTGTAGTGTTGCAGTGTCGATTTACTGCTGTAAAAAAATGCTAACGGAAAGGGAGTTCTCTGCGACAGAAGGTTGTGGGCTTTAAAATGATGTTTTCTCTCCTTCTTCTCCAACAAGATTGAAAATGTTTAAAGTCCTCAATGAGAACTCGTCTAAATGATTGAAGACTTGCTTCCTGAAATGCCAAAAATATGTCTCTATTTTGGAAGGATGAAGGAGAAGACAATAGTTTATAATAACAGAGAAAGCTGCTAGTGGTAGCCTTAATTCAAAAATAAACCCAAAATGGGAAGCTGTAGTAGGGACTTTCCAATGCATTTACCAAATGAGGAAAGTAATAGCCGTTCAATGGACCGTTGAGCATGGATTTTGTTTTCTCCATTGCAAATTGAGTCAACGAATGGTGCTTGCCACCATACCTGTGTAGCCACACAGTTACACCTGTTACCAATCTCAGTGGGCACTTATGGGGTCTGAAATAAAATCCATGTCAACGAGTGTCAAAGAAACATTAGCCGACGTTGGCTACCATGTGTGGCTTAGGAATGCTAGCTCTTCCTCCTTCAGCCTTAGCCACCTTCTCTACTCTCCTCGTAAAAGGGAATTTTGGGACTGGAGCTTCCACAATGCCTCTGCCAACGACATCCCCACCATGCTTAGATTCATCAACGATGTCCCCCATGGCTATATTCACTGCCTTCACCGATCAGAATGTCATGGAGGAAGCTGCAATGCTAAGCTCGATTGCCCACATCTCTAACATCAGATCCAAGGTGGCAAGTATGGCTACAGCCTTCTTCCTTGATTAGATTGAGGTTACCCTTGGCATGAACCACTTCAGTCTATCTGAGTGGAGTCATGCAGGCAGGCGCATCGACTGTGCAGCTAAGACAGATGGACAAACGTTTGAGGTGACAAATGTTTGAGGTGACATGCCGTGCAGAGAATAAAGAAGGTAATTCTACATGTAGCTGAGGAACCGGTAATCTTGTTCAATGATGTGATGTGTAGACGAACCACATTGATGAAGTTTTACCGCTGACGTGCCTCACAGCTGAGACACTTTTACCTAGCAGATACCTTTCTTTTACCCAGCAGTTGATCTTGCATATAAGCAAGGCATTTAAAGCATTACATGATGCAGTTAGATAGAGAACGATTTTGAATCATGCAATTAGCATATACCCATGGGAAGCAATTGTTCATTAACGTGCATCATGAGGAATTTATGAAGGCATTGGAGATCCTAACCAATTATTAATTAAATTAAGTGCATGGTACCCTACATTGGACATGTATACAATTTATTAGATTTTGGATTTTTAGCAACACATTAGTAAAAATATTTTAATTAATTAATTAAAATATTTGGGATCGACCAATAGTGCAAATGAGAATTCTAAAAATGCTCTGGATGTGGCAGTCGTGCTCCCTTCCTAGGATATGGAAGTCAAGCTCCCTTTCAAGATGTGACAGTCAGTCTCCTTTCTAAGATGTGCTAGTCAAGCTCCCTCCCAATACATGACAATCAGGCTCCCTTCCAACACGTGGCAGTCAGGCTTTCTCCTAAGGCGTGTGTAACACCTGAAGGTATTTATTTTGGAATAATTATGTGTTTGATCACATTATGGTGTTATTGAGAGTTAAAAATGAAGAAAATTTTGAATTTAATTTATATTTTAAGCATAATTATATGAGAACATGAAGTTGAAAAATGAAATAGGTGTGAGTTGTACCCAATTTTTGGCATATAATATGAATGATTTAGAAAAGTATCCAGTATGAAAGTTGTTGCTTTTTAAATTTAGCTTACAATGAATCAAAAATTACATGAATCAGATATCATATGAAAAAGTTATAGCCAAAATACTAAGACTTTTTCTAGAGTTTTAAATTGGGTTAAAACAAAAGGCATCACTTTGTAGAAAAATTAATTATATTTTCAGACTGAATTAGAAAAGGTGATAAACATAATAGTTATAGATCTTGAAATTATCTTTGAAGCATATAAAAAATCATGCATCGTATGAGGGAGACATGGTTGATTTACAAAAACTGCTCTGGGTTGGCAGCAAGTTAGTGTCGCGGCATTGATTCCAAAATGGGATTTTGGGTAGCAAATTAGTGCTGTGGCACTGATTCAAAAATGAGATTTTGGGCAGCGAGTTAGTGCTATAGCATTGGATGTTTGTGGTGTATCAAAGCACCAAAAAATATGACTTTTAAGGGCTTTAGCAGCCCATTTTCTTTCACTTTTCTTTCTTCCTTTCCTCTCCCATGCCCTACCCTTTTCCCCACTCCATATGCACTTGGAAATCTTGATATTTTAGCTAGAGATTTATCTTATTTACATATGGAAATGATCAAGTATGCTTTCAAACTCAAGTTTCAATATCCAATATTTTGTAAATAGTGGAACTACTTGGAGTTTTGATTGTGGATGAAAGCCACGCTTGAAATTGTTGGTAAGCTACTTTTCCCATCCGAAAATTTGATTTTTGCTAAACTAGGGTTTTACACATTTTTGTGAATAGTGATTTTTTGGGGAAGATGATAGGGTTTTGTGGTTTAAATCATGGGGGAAATGATGTAATTATGTTTGATGATGTTTTGGACTTTAATTGGGTAAGAGAAATTATAATTTTGTTAAGTTAGGGTTTCATGCTAGCTATGAAAAGTGGAAAATATGGGAAATTTCATGAATTACATGTAAATTGTATGGGGGAAATAGGAAATGGGTTGAATTTTATGGTTTTAGAATGATTTGGGTATGAGAAATCTCATTTTTGGTTGTTGTTCATAACTTATAAAAATTCTAAATAGGGGATTTAATGTATTGAGTAGTTATGTAGTTAATTAAGCTAGTTAATGATATAATTAGCATATTCTCATAGTTAATTATACATTAATTTGTTGTATGTGAAGTGTGTGGATGGAGATGAAATCCATATGGTATGTTGCATAGAATTGTTATAATTTATGTATATGGAATATATTCGATGAATTGCCCCATTAAGCAGTAAATTATGTGCAAAGGGTTTGATTATAACCCTAAGACCTAATGGATTGGAATGGGGATTAGTTTATTTGGAATGTAATTAATGATTATGGAAGTTGCTTGAAAATAAATTGTATCATGTTAAAAAGGCAAGTAGTTACTACATTATTATGCAATTGAATAGATAAATTATGCACCAGAAAGGTTTATAGAATTAGTGATGGAATGATTAATGGTATCTAGAAAACATAATTCATTGACTTGAAGTGAATTATAGTTACATCTACAAATGAATTGGATCATTGCTTGCATAGGATCATTTGAATATGGATAGGAAGTTGGAGAGCTTAAGGAGTTATGGGAATTGAACTCTTTTAAGGTAAGTAGGCGCCCTTCTTCTATTGATGAATTTATGGATGGGGATATGAAGTGTCCCATTTGGTTGACTCCGGATATGTTTGTTTTGGATTGGGGATAGTGGATATCTCATATTCGATTGTAGATTGACATTTGATTGAATTGTTAGTTATGTAAAAATTTGGGATATTAAGTATCCCTTAGATTGCAATGATTGACCTTTATATACGATGACATTATTCTTATGTATGGATATTTAAACAAGAGAGATATAAAATATTCCGGTATTAGGATTAATGCTATGCATATATGATATTGAGAAGATTGTTGAAGGAAATGGAATGGAAAGCTATGTACATTTTAGATATTATGATGTGTATGTTAGAGTTGAATTATATGAAATGTTTGTTTGAAGAATATTAAGCATGAATTGATCTTAATTTGGATTTAAACATATTATGTTATAGAGCTGCTGATTATTATTTTCCTATTATACTTGCCTACTTACTAAGTTGCCCAGATTCACACCTTCTCATTTAAATTTTTAGCTGGCAGGTAAAGCAGTGGAGCTAAGGGAGATAGTAATTATGTTGACATGATAGAATCGGGATTGGAATTCAATTGTGTGTGTATAATTGTAATTAATAATTTCAATTATTGTGTAATGATAAATGAAGTATGCAAATGATGTGTATGGAATTGTAGCGGCATGTCAGATTAGTATTGTGGATGAATTGCATGTTAAGCTAGCAGGTTTATTGCCATTATGATTTAACCTAGATCTTGGGCTATGGGATTGTAAGTGTATATATTTTAGAAGTTAATTCATTATTTTATTTAGAATCAATGTATATTATAGTGTGAGCAAATCTTAGTGAATTTTAGTGCAAAATGGTAGGTAGCGCCTCAGAAAGCAGGATGTGATAGCGTTGCAGTCAGGCTCCCTTCTAAGGTGTGACAATCAGGCTTCCTTCCTAAGGTATAGCAATCAGGCTCTTCTCTAGGGCATGGCAGTTAGGCTACTCTCCGGGGCATGGTAGTCAGGCTCCAATTTTCAAAAATGCCCCCAGAGGTGCAACCAAGGCAAATTTTTCCAAATTGCCCCAATTGCCCCTAGAGGCTCAAAAACTAAAAATATCCCCTCATGTGGCATTGAACATTCTTCAAGAGGCAAGTGTCTCCCCTAACATTAGTGGTCTTTGGTCACTGGTAATTTCTCTAATGCATGAGAGTACTCTACTATAGCTCCACCATGGTATACATGTGGGTCCTACTCACGTTGTAGTAATGGTGGGTCCTACATGATTTATGAACAACAGGATAATGTCGAATTAGACACTAAAATCAGTTATACATTAATTAAACCCTAATTAAACCCTATAAATGATAGAGTAGCTTTGGAAATGACCCATAAATCAGAAAAATTATGACATTGTCTTAAATTAATTAAGAGCTATCATTAGTATTAATTGTTATTATTAATGCTAATTATGATTAAGCTTAATTAATTCAAAGTATAATTAGGCATTTTTCATACAACTTAACTCTATGATCTCTTACAGGATAATAGCATAGATCGCTCGCTTTTAGTTTTCATGGAATATTAGAAAATACTATTAACCCAGTCACCAAAAAGCCTAAGTCTAAGACCGAGTCACTGAGTCACAACTCATCGAGTCAAACCTTAGCGAACCCCATTCACCAAATCATCCAAAAACCTAAGTCTAGGACCGAGTCATTAAGTCATGACTCACCGATTCAAACCTTAATAAACACCATTCACCAAATCATCTAAAAGCCTAAGTCTAGGACCGAATCATTGAGTTATAACTTACTAAGTCAAACATTAGCAAACACCACTCATCAAATTACTCAAAAACCTAAGTCTAGGACCGAGTCACTGAGTCATGACTCACCAAGCCAAACCTTAATAGATATCATTCACCAAATCAGCTAAACCAGTCAATCTGGCCCACTCTTCCTAAGCTTCTTATGGGCAATTGAGAGAGCTAAATTAAATCTAGTTAACCTGACCCACTCTTCTTAAGCTTCTTATTAGTAATCGAGAGAGCCAAGCTAAACCTAATTAACCTGACGAGAAAGCTGAATCAAACCTAGGTTACCTGTTTTCTTCTGGTCTCTTTCAGGTTTAAACATAATAGAGATTACTTGGTCCTAAGTCCTCCCGAGTTATGTAAATTGGGTTACAAACCACTGACTGTCTTTATGGTTTCTTACATTTTAAATAATAGAAATCACTTGATCTTATTACATCAAAGATAAACCAATTGGATCAAAATACCCATTCTTTAGGCTGACCCGGAGTCTAGATACTCAATTTAGAGTCATGTCACCTTCTCCATCCATTGGCTTGAGGCGACCCACTGAATTTCAAGTCATCGCAATGTGCTCGGCATCCCAAAGAAAGCATACATTTATTTTGAAAGAGAATATGTTTTATTTTTGGATCTTTAAGGTGCATTATATTTTTTCTTTTAATCAAGGGTTTTCTTCCATCGTAAAGATGTAATTATGACCTCTTGCAGTCTGGTTTATGAATATATAATTTTCTGATATACATAACAAGTACACAACAAGTGTAATTAATTAAGGATAATTAATAATAAAAGTAAAAATTATTTAATTTATTTCATAAAATGACAAATCTTCATGTTGTTCCATTTTTATTTTAGTTCCTCTTTTTGTACTTGTTATAGGAATGTAATTGGTATATATAATTTTTTCACAGTTAATGTCATCTGCATTATTGTTGATATCAGAATTTTGAAGAGTTCATTAGCCAAATGAAAGTGTGCTCTACAGATAGAATGTGCTAATTTGTCTTCTTGATGCATTTTCTGAGATAGATTACGTAAGGCATGAAGCATGTAGGAGGTCAGTAGGTCCTCAAGTATAGGCCAATTTCAACATTCTAGCTGATTTGGCATGCCAGATATTAAACCTTTGGGTAGGGTGCTGCTGGATGTAGCTTCAGCAAAGAAGAATCAGAAGATGGTGTGCCTCTAGTAATGCCGCTAATTGAAGAGCTTGGAGCCCCAAGATCCTCCGCATGGAATTTAAAAAGATAAATTGCAAGTACAAAATTTCAGCTGATAGAAAGAGGAAGAAGAAGGTATTTGAAGAAAGGTATCTTATTATCGGTTTGTTAAGAAATATTGGAAAATTTTATGAGTATTTTCCCTCTCAAATGAGTGATTGAGTACAACATAGTTTGAGGTTTGCGTTAATCCTAACCTAAGTTACATCCCAATTCTTTATAGAATTAAGACAACTTTGGCTAACTATATTGGGTTTAAATGTTTGGGCAAGGCCCTAGAATGCACACCAAATTGTATGCTAAGTCTAAGACTCATACATTAAGTGCTTGTTCAAACAACTCATTAACATTAGTAATATAGGCTTTTAATAAAAATGTAAGAAAAATAATTATAAATATAAGTAATAAAAAGAAGTAAGGCTCCTTTTGGATGGGTTCTACAAGAGGTGTGTTAGCAATGCCTTTATATTACCTTGGGGATTATATTAGAAAAGAGTAGGAAAGGTAGGCTTTTTAATGAAAAGTAAAAAGAAATGATTGAAAATATAAATAATTATATATATAATAGGGTTATTGTAATAGTAAAGATATTAATTGGTATTGAATTATGTATAGAAGAGGTGTGTAGCTAAAGCACTTACATTAGCTAACACATTCAAATGGACCTAAAATTATTACTAGTAAAAATGTCACATTAATTTATAGGGAATATAGAAGAGATTTTATTGCTAATACACTTCCTTCCAAATCCATGCAAACTTATCTTAAATGACACTACATACCAATATTTTAGGAAAGAAAAAAAAATGAAATGACCCCTACGTGCTCTTATCTATATGAATTATATTTTATATGCTCGGATGAACCAAAGCCATCTGTTGAGTGAAATAATAAACCTAGATTCAAGCCATGAAGAAAAGATGGTGGAGTAAGATAATGATAGAGAAAATTTCCATAACTTATGGCATTTACTAGAAGAGTAAGTTGGAGTTGAATCAAGTGAATCAAATCAAAGAAAATACTTTAGGTTTGTTTGGATGGTAAACGTTATGAGGGAAATAGAAATGCCAATTTTAATTAATTTTATCTATAAACTAAATAAAAAGATGTGGAAAGATAATAAAAAATATAAATAATAATAGAAAAAGGACAAATTAGTACAATTAATGAGATAGGTAAATGTTACATTCATTTATTATTGGAAAATGGTGGAATAAAAACATTTTTGCTATATGTTTTTATGGTCCATCAAAGTCTACAAATGATATAATTTTTTAATATTAACTAAATAAATAATAAAAAATATGATTAATGAATTAAATTTTCTAAATCTATCCTTTTAAACATTAAACTAAGCATTCTCACAACAACTATTAAGAAAAATTTTCCATCTCAGCATTTCCTTTTATTATTTAGGTTCCATTTGATAATGAGGAAATGATAATGAAAACTTTTTCATCATATTTTACCCCTTTTTTCAGGTTTTTTTTATATAATTTGATATCTTAATTACTAAGTAACCCTACTATAACACTACAACTCTAGGCAATGTGATGAAAAATTTATTTAAAAATAAATATGATTAAGATTAGAGGTTTGAGTGTAAACTATAGTAAATTATCATGAGATGCCTTTTGGGTTGAAGAATTAGCCTAAATGGATAAAATCATGTAAACTTTACATGCCATCAAGACTCGATATAGTGAGCTCAAAGCAATCGATACTTCATATTGACTAAGGCTAGAGTGTTATTTATGGAATCAAATGTTGGAAGCAAATTGTCCATAGTCTTGCCTTAGAGTAACTTTATAATGGGGATGCAAAGTGGGTTATGGTATGTCTATTTGAATCTTTACACATATTCAAATAATTTAAAATATAATATATACCATTCATATTAATAACCATCTAAATAGATAGGCCCCAATGAAGTAAAATGATATAAATTGAAATATTTAGTACAAAATCATAATATATAGGGGTACAACTTGGATTAGGTTAGCCCAAACCCAATCCAACATTTTTAAGAGTTTGGGTTGATGGCAACTCAAACCCAATTTCTAATTTAAGTTGGGTTTGAGTTGATGGCAATCCAACCCAAAACTCACCCGAATTGCATATTATTAGATACAAAACCAAAACTATACATTTTTTGCTTCTTATAATTCATATTACATTGTTCCTTCTTTTTGAAATTTTTTTTGTAAAGTACAAATGACCTACCAATTTCATATCATTCTCGTGATCTCTGTCTCTATTCTTAGTACAAGCGTGTATTCCTATAGTTGATCTTATCTCCCTAATTTCATCCTCATTTCATATTCTTTTTGAAAATCTCCTTGGACATAATTAAGTGTTATTTGAACTTATGTTTTATTTAGCTACTTAATAAACTTATTATCTTATTTGTATTTAAAACTTTAGTTTGATGTTAGATATGTACATTTTAAGTATGTAATGAATTGATTTTATTTCAATGTTGTTGAATGTTGAAAATGAATAATTATTTTTTTATTTGTTTATGTAACCTGAATTCGACCCAAACCCAACCTACTAAATTCGGGTTAGGATTGAGGTTTTAAAATTATGGTTAGGTTATGGTTGGGTTAGGGTTAGGGTTAAGATTTTAGATCTTGAGTTAGGATTAGAGTTAACCTCAACTCGATCCCGAGTAACCCAAGTTCCACTCCTAATAATATAACCTTCTTTATATTTGAAAAAGTCTTATTATTTATATATCTAATCAAAAAATTAATAATTTAATAATTTAAAATATACATATCTGATATGATATAATCATAACATAATTTTAATGGCCAAAACACCTTTTTAATATTTTCCTTTACTGTCGCCCACTTGATTGTTTGATTTATATAGTTTTTAATATGAAGAGTAAATGTTATATTTTAAATTATTTGGACCGATGTTATGAGTCACTCTTTAATGGGGTTACTAATGATTCGCTGCCATCAAATGCTCAACACGTGGACAAGAGACTTATCACCTAGGCCCGTCCCATGGATTATGGACGTGGATTGTCTGTACCACAGGGATACGCAGTGGGTGCCGCACAGGTGACTAAGTTTGCAAGGATAAACGGAGAATGAAGAAAAGAATGTTTTTCGTGTTGAAATTATTTTAGAATTATAGATGACTTATATCATGTTTTATGAATTATTTAAATCATTAAAAATACATTCTTAACTAGATAAATGAATAGATAAATTTTTACCAACAAAAAAGTGGGATATAATATGATTTTTAATATAAATATTTTAATTTTTAGCATTTTATTCAATGTGGCCCTTACTGAATGTTTGGTTTGAATTATTTTTTGTATGAAAGAATTATATATTATGTAAATTTGCAATTAATAGGTAATAAAATGAGAAAAAATGAGGAGATCAATGTCTAAGTACGTAGAGCATTGTGATTATCTTTGGATGCGAATATCAACTTGTGGGGCATTTTGGAATACAAAAGCCCATAAAGTTAAAAAAAAAGAAAGAAAAGTTCTTATTCGGGCCTCCCTCCCTAAAATTTCAGGGTGTAAAATTGGAAGACTTGTCTACAGCTTGGCATGTTTCGACGACGCTTGGAGTACCAGGGTCAGCCTATTGACTCCCTGCCTTTGCATAGCCTGATGGAAATCTCCTTAATGCAATCCAACTTGCCTATATTCTGTTATTGGACATTGCCCATTCCCCCTCACATTATGATGGGTTGAAAGGTAGAACTCCACAGCAATGACTCTTAAGCTGGATTCACTTGGGGTTGGACGGGAAGAAATGGTGTAAAGACCTGCGTCTACACCAATGGCATACGAATTGAGGCCTCTTTTGATAGTGAGTAATCCCCATTTATTGACAATGATGTATTTGAATGTATTTTTAAGTAGGTTTATTATTTGATTGCCACCTTTTTGGATAGATACAACATTATAACTACTTTTAATAACTTTATTTTTTCTATCAGTGTCTATATTACTAATCATTTTTCTTTCACTTTTTATTAAAAAGTCAATTTTATTGATGTTATTCTCCAACCCATTGGCATCAAAGTGTACTTGAAATACACCTTTTTAAAATAAACTTTATCCAAACAAACCCAAGATATTTATCTAATGGTGAATTCTACCATCTCTAAGCTAAAATATTTTTTACATCATTAATATCATCCTTTTCATGAATGTAGTTATCTTTATTTTGTTTTTATCTATTATTTTATTAGTATCATTTTCAGTCTTATTGAAATCATTTTCATCATTTCATAAGATAAATTTTCTCTTAGCACTATCTAAACAAGTCCTTAATTACAGCACAGACTTTCCATGCTCTGAGGATTAGAGACTTTTTAGGTAGCCAAGGATGACTTGCCTGTGTCCTCTCAACTGTTGCACTGAAATCAGTCATTCATCTCATGAGAAATGATCATGTGGTTCACAGGCAGACTCCTTGGCTAATCTGGCTGGCTCTTGTCACTCATGCTAGACTTTCTATTCCTATGCCAGGGGGATATGTAAGGAGGGCTGTGATTTTCAACTCAAGCCCCGCACCCACAAGTGCAAATGAGGCAAGTTGGGGAAGTATTGTTTAGCTCAAGCTTAGCTGAAAATTAAAGAAGATGATTTAGCTTGGGTTAAGCTTGATTACTCAAACTCGAGCTCCTTTTATTTTCTTTTTTTTCTTTGTCTTTTTTTTTTTTTTTTTTTGCTAGGTAGATTTTATTAAAGGCTAGAGCTTGCGTTAAAATCATTGACCTTTCACTCACACATACAAAATATTAGGCACCATAGTAACCAACAGTTAACATGTACGTTGAGCCAAAATTCATTGGCTTCTTTGTTTTAATATATGTCATAGTATAGTACAAAATCTATTATCTGAGCAAAAATCAGTCGACTTTCGTAGTCTATATTAGATAATGTATGACAAAAGTTATTATGCGTTATTTATATTTTTATAAATGGGTGTTGATTCAATGCAACATGTTTGGCTAACTCAGTCTACTCTTGTTTTGGGGTCATCTTGATGATTCAGAGAAATTTAATTGGATCATGATAGCTTGTACTATATATTTAACTAAATTACTTGAAACATTTTAATTAGAGACTTGGTTGCAGATGACATCATTCAAAAATACAGAGAATCAGGGGTAAAATATCAAAGTTACTTGGTCTAATGCACTTGTATATTGCACTAGTATATGAAGTTATGATTGGAAATAAAAGAACTTCATAAACAAAGTTATGGTATACTATCATAAAATATCAAAGTCACTTTGAAGAGCTTGAGCTAATATCATAACTTCATATACTATTGCATAAGACACTTTACAAATAAATCTGTGATGAACATGTTAGCTCAAGCTCTTGTTATGCTACGCTTCCTGGCAAGGAAATGTCAAAGCTAGGCTTTAACCTAGTTTCCAAAAAAACATTTATTTAATATTTAAGATTGCCTTCTTTGTTGGATTCCAAGTTCTAGCCTTTTAGGGTTTCACCAAGCAGATTGGCTTGTTTATTGCCACAAACCCATCTGCCAAGGACTCCCCTCAGCACAAAGCCATGGACTTTGGAGGACCCTTCCCCTTTACTGTACTGGCTCTCTCTGTTATGTTTAAGGAGATGCAATTTCATTCAACAAAGAGGAGACGCCCTTGCAAAAGTTACGCACAACTGCCAGTTCAATTGATCTTTCAAATGGAAATAAAACTACAACAAACAGAGTGAGTCCAAAACCTGCTTTTCCTACCAAATCCAAAATTGATGCTTCTTTCACTCTGCCATCCATGTTTTAAACGCACTCTAAGCGGATTCAGCTTTCTTCTGGACCAGCTTATCTATCAAGTCGGCTGCTTCTTGGACAGTGGTGATGTTTTGAGAACTCTCTTCTTCCACGTTGATGCCAAATTCTTCTTCCAGTCCCATCACAATCTCCACCTACATTCCCAACAAAAAATTCTATGATAACATTCAAGCATTGCTGGCCTCTAGTTTAACTCCATTGTTTGACACAAATCTGGCCAAGGCATTGTTTTCTAAGCAGATTAATTGCTTCAATCTAATTAATGAAGCTTTCAGCCGACTCTGTAGATGAGAGCAGGATGAGTCGAAAATAGGGAAAAAGGGACCATACCGTATCAAGAGAGTCTGCACCAAGAGCAGAGAATTTGGACTCTGGAGTAAGTTCAGCATCAGCCGCCAATGCTAGTTGCTTTCTCACAATCTCCACGACTTTGTCCACTGTCTCTTTTTTGGCCTATATTCTCCATTGCAAAACAATTCATTGAAACAGACACTCTCCTTTAGCTTGTAGCCTTTTATTTCTATTCATCAATTCTTCACAGGAAAACTGTACTCTCAGGAAACTACACAAAGAGGAGAGAACAGAGGAAGTACCGCACAGCATATCTGGAGTCTGGAAGACCGCAGAGATGGGAAACGGCTGTTCTTCACAATGCCAGTGGGTACCAACCTTAAACTCGAAATACTTCCAGCAGCCTACAAAAATTATGTGCATACATCATATGGAAATTTCATAGTATTAGAAAAGCTCAGAAAACACTCCAGGCTTTGTAATTTTATGCAAAGCAGAAAAGATTAGATTTTGTTTAAAAATCATTATAAGGCAACCGGCATCATGTATTGGTGACACTGTGACAGCCACATTCAGTGGTGCAGTTTGGCTCACTATGGATAAATATTCGAAGCATAAATCAGAATGCTTGCATGTGGACAGCTGGCAACATTTGGTTGCCAGT
>JAYJMB010019239.1:29400-41027 GCA_036873735.1 Pouteria campechiana
AAAATCCAAATTCTTGCTCTAGACCAAGGCACAGGCACCAAACACCCAAAACAAAACGCAAATTGAACAATTTCTGGATCGAAGGTTTGCTCAACCCATGTCCCGGCAGCAAGAAACCAATATCAGCATTCAAAATTAACACCTTAAAAGCAATGAAAAGAGAACTCGACGGTTCAAAACTAAAAAAATCATTATTGATGAGTATTGGCCCATACAGTTAGCAATTGATAGATGATAATACATAATTAAATAAAAAGGAAAAAAAAAGATGCGCCATTTTACGTAACCCGGCAATTTGCTTACTCTAAAAGGCAGTCACGTAAAGCATTCTTCTTAACAAATAAAATAAAAGTACATGTTAGCATTTTTCACCCAGCAAAGATAATCCCTCAAATCCAAGAAAGACCATTTTTTCTCTGTATTTTAAATATATATCCAAAGAAGGTATACATACTCGAACCTGAGTTGTCTGTCTATCAGATTTATTTTCCCTATAAAAGAAAATTTCGCATCATATACCTACTTAACAACCTTACTTTTTCTCAACTTTACTTGTCTCCCGCACAAAAAGCTTACCTATTTTGTCTTTATTCAATGTACAACAAACATCATACCTATATTATTGACGTAATTTACTTTATAGTTTCTTTCATTTCTTTTTGTTTCATCTAATCAAACAAGCCCTTTTCTCTCAGTTAATATCTATTCATCACCAACTGTGTAGGTTTAGATAGGGTGTTTGAGAAAGGATGTATTAGAAAGATGTATTTGAAATATATGCTTATATAAGCAATATAAGGAATGCTATTAGCAAAATAAATTTTTTAATAAGGAAGTAAGAAAGAAGGATTGGAAATATAGGTAATGATTAGAAATAGTAAGGTTGTTAAAAATAGTTATGATATCACATGAGAAAAGAAGTGTAAAATAGGTGTCTTCCAACTAAACGTACTTTCAAATGCACCCAAACACACTAATAATCTTGAGAAAAGTTCATTACGCCCTTTCTCACCAAAAGGATCACACAGCTGCTGCTCTATGAGTACACATATCTGGCTCAAAAATCACATTTCACTTATAAAATGCAATGGGTCACCAGTATTGCATTTCAACTATGGATCGACCATGGATACAGCTCGGATGGCAAAAACAGACAAACCTACATGCCCAAAATATAAAAAATAAAATATCTGGCCTCATGGAGGGAATAGTTTTTAACAGCTCTGTTTTAATAATATGTAGCCAATCTGAGTTGTCCATCAGATTCATTTTGAAAATTTTGTTTTCTAATCCAAGTCTATGCTTCTGCATAATTCCAATCAATGCATCAGATTTCATAAGGTAAGCGCTTCCTTTCTCGTGTGGAAGCTAAACCAATCTAGCCTTCAAGTCGTTCCGAAATACGAGCTTAGAATACATCATACTTCACAGAAAAGCTAATCCATGTGGTCTAACATCACAATGCAGACCTTCTGGCATGAGAAAACTCCTACCAATCTTAGGGTCTGTTTGGCCCCACGGTTGCGCAACGTGAAAGCGCTATTAGAAACCCAAACATGCTTTTATTGGTTTTTTCAATGTTTGGCTAAATACTTCATATCACTTCTTCTCACCACAAAAGCTGAAAAACGATGTTTCGGGATTAACGAATTTTCCGTGATTTTCCTCTTCTCCGTAGGCTTCCCGCATTAACGAATTTTAAGACAATATTACCCCTCTTCCTCTCCTTTAAAAGATAAAGTCATAAGTGTATAAAATCACATTTAGATATTCAAATACGGTGTAAATATTGTCATCAATCAAAGTTTCAATTCCTTCCTTACAAGTAATTTTTTTTTACTTGTCTATGTTAATATTGTTTTTTTGTATTATAAAAATAAACTTTATTTTTTACATTTCTTTCTTATTTTGATTTTTCACCATGGTAATTGATTTATATTAATCATATATTAAATCAAAATTTATAAAAACAATGCTAAAATTTATATGCAAGCACTTTGAAATAAGTATTAAATAAATAATATTTTATATTTTCTTAAAATTATTTTTCAATATTTAGTCATTTACATAATTTTTTTGAAGATAACTATTGATGAAGTCAAAGCATAATTCTTTTGTCCTTTTTTTTATTTGCATAATAAAAGTACTTTCATCATATTATGGCCAAACATATATATATATAATACCAAAAGTAGTTTTAAATTATGTAACCAAACACTTTAAAAATATCTTAATTCAAGTCCTTTTTACTAAAATTATATTGCAACAGCACTTCTTCAAAAGTACTTAAATTCAACAACAGGGCCAAACGGGGCCTTACCTTCTCTGCAAAGCAGAGTTTATGCAAAAACTCCGTTACAGGTAAAAGGAAATAGCCATCGCTGATAGGCTTATGTATAAGTAACCTCAACGGCAGAAAAAAAATTCCTACAAAACGCATGAAAATGCTACGGTAACCCGAAAACAGTTCAAAATGGAGAAAATCGGAAGACTGGAAGATGAAAAGCAGCAAAACTAAAATCCCTTTCCACGCAGATGACTGAAATGAGGAAAACACCATAAGAGATGGAATCGTTTCACTCGAATCGACTGAAATCGAAAAACGAGCTGCAGAACGAGCAAATGTCCTGTGAAAGTGGTAGACATTTGAAAAAAGAACAGGGAAAGCATCTGAAGCACCACGAACCTGACCAGGCCGCCGATCCACTTGCAATGAGGAAGACCCAAGCCGGATGGAAATCGCAGAAACGGTCGCCATTGCTGCTCGAACGAGAGAGAGAGCAGATGATAGCGAAAATGAGAAATGATCGATCTGTTAAGCAGGGAGGGAAATGCAGTATTTATAGGGGAGGGAGGGGGGCGGCGCGAAGCAGCAAAAGCAGAGCCGAGTGGTGAGAATGCGTTGCGGACGGCAGAAGGAAGCCTATCTGACTATCTGCTTTGGTCGCTCGCCATTGGTCCTTTCGTGGGGCACACCTGTCCACGTCGGTCCGAATCCACGAGCGGCTGAGCTGGCATATCGGTGTGCTTCTTGTGAGATCTTGACCGTCCATCAGGTTCCACGTTTCGATCCAACATTAGATCTCATCGTACCATGGATGAATTTCCACTCGGAATTTTACTTCCATATGCTGGCCTAGGTAGTTTTTGATGGGAAGGATTAGAAAGTACTTGGCGTCGGTGTAACCTAGACGCAAGGCGGTCTCCGGCTAGTACTTCTTGTTGGTTTGTTGCTTGTTAGCCTTGGGTGAGGATTTTTTATAATTTGGGATGAAAAAGTTATATTTAATTTAATAAAATTGAGAAATAAGGCCGAGTTGAGTTGAATTGAAGCATTGAAAACACAGCCCAAATTTAAATTATGGAGCTATTACAGATTTTATACTCCACTTAACTGCTTGAATTGCGTTTTAACTAGGATTTCAATAAAATAGATATGTCATATAAGCTTTTATAGCTTTTATTTAATATTTTAAGTTACATTTCTTTTTATTGTTATTATATTAAATAAATGTAATTGTTTATATTCCTATACAAGTATTAGCTAATAAGACAATTGTAAAAACGTTACATCTATAATTTTTGTAGGATGTGATATTATGGAAATGTTTTCATGCGAGATGTGTTTAAAATGCTCCACTTTTATTAAAAAAATGAATTTCAAAAATCTATTCCTTAATAATGTTTGTCATTAGGTGTTTAGCTAAACTGCAAAAAATAAAATTATTTGGAGACTTGATGAGTCATAAAATTTATTTTATTTGAAAGTTAATATGAATCCATTTCATTATCTAAAATTGTTAAGCAATTGTAGTATACTCAAATCTCCAAATAATATAATTTTTTGCATTTTAGCTAAATACCTAAACTAAATACCATTAATGAATTAAATTTTTAAAAGCCACTTTTTAAATATAAACTAGGGTATTTTAACCACAACTTGGATGAAAACGTTTTCATAGGATCACATCTCATTATTTTATATAAAATTATAATTAAAATTGTAATGATATGTTAGGCTATAGTTAAATAACATCTAATTTAAAATCAACATAATCCGTTTATTTAAAGTACATATTTTAAGTAGCCCAAAATTAACCCCATTCGTGAATCCAAAGGCAACCCAAAATTTTCCGTGGTCAACCCTATCCACGTTACATGAATTGTATGAACATAACCTATAAAGTAAATAAATTTACAGTGAATACAAACTAATTATTAACTTATTAAGTAAATAAAACTAAAATAAATATAAATTAATGATTAAAAATATAAATAATAATAAGTAGAATTATTATTATCAAATAGTCAGATTAGAAAGAAAGAAAATAAAGGAAAAAAATTAATATGGATTAATATAGGAGTGATACAATACAATGGATGATGTCCAGTAATAAAATGAATTAAAAAAACATAATTTGATCAAAAATATATAATACTTTCCAAAGTAAAATTTTTATGATAAGTAAATATCACCTCAAGGGATGAAATTATTGTTATTTTTTCTGGAAAAAAGACAGAAAATCAAATAAAAAGCTACAAAATTATAATTTTTTAGCACCAATGAAAATTATTAAAACCAAAAGCCCAAAACCAACTAGGTGAGAGCAGGAAAATGAAAAGTCCTTTCAGTTAGTTAATCGAAAGCTACTCTTATCAAACAATCCTTTTGCTACCTTACAAACTTTGGGCGGAAAGCAAAAGCGATGCCACAAAATCAGCCATGATTTCATTTATTTTTGCGTAAGCCTTTGGGGAACTTTGACGGCGCATACTTTCCACATGATTTCATTTATTTTTGCGTAAGCCTTTGGGGAACTTTGACGGCACATACTTTCCACATGTGACACATGTGAATTTGGTCGACTGCATTAATTTTCAGCCATGAAACATGTGCGCCAAACTTGTCACTGATGTGGACCACCGCCCTACATTTTGGCAGTTTTGCTTTATACCATGTGAGATTTTTTCTTTCTTTTTTTTTTTTTTGGATAAAAAAAGGCTATTCAATGTATCAACTATGGAACAGAGACGCATGTTGCAACTTTTATTTTATTTTTGTTGTTTTTCCTTTCTTCTATTTTTTTTTCTTTTTTTGTGTTGCTAACATGTCGTGTAATTTCCTTTTACGTGCTAAAAAAGAATATGCGAAATATGGGTTAGCATTAAAATCTCATTGGTTGCACTTAAATTTTATAAATATTAATATAATCATTTTAAATGTGAATTATTAAGAAAATGTTATCACGGGTGTACTTAAATTTTATAAGTATAAACATAACTATTTTAAATGTAAATGATTAGGACAATGGCATCACGTTGATTCTCGAAAGTGCTTTTGCAAGTTCACCTTTTTAGTGATTTATACTATACGCGCAAAACACGTTCAGTATCTTGCAAGATGAGCAAGCAAACACTTCCCGTAAAACAGGACTCCTTTATTTTTTCAAAAGGCAAAAGATCCGTTGTTGCTTTCTTTCCAAATAGCTAAAATTTCATAGCTAGCCCAAGAAGGAAACTTTGGGTTGACTATTCACAGGAGAAAGTTTTATTTAAAATTTTCCCTTTAAGATTTATATGTGTGTATACAACACTAATAATTTATTTCTTTTTATAATTAAAATTGAGTTTGCAGTAAAAATGTATATATATATATATATTTCATCTTTATTCAATTTATTGTTAACATGAAACCAAATAAATCGATGTAATCTTCGTTTTAATTTCAAGCAAAATTTCATTTCATATTATCTAAATAGCTCACAAGAGGGAAGAAAAACCCTCCAAGAGACAATGGGGTATAGGGTTCATGGCATGATTTCCTCCATGCGTTATGTGGATCCACGTCGAAATCAAATTGATAGTTACTGCAATGAGAATGATTATTGCAAATATGATTTTTAGCAACGAAGAAGATAGCTACTAAAAGCCAAAGTTCAGTTGCTAAGGACTACAAGAGATGAGACAAAATTCATTGAAAGTTTGTTTGGAGAGCCCCATTACAGGAAATTTTTTGCTAAAAGCTCACTTTAGCAATGAAGGAAAAATAATTCACTTCTAAATTTTAGTTGTTGTGCAATAAAAAAGAGAAATTCAATTTTATTGTAATGAAAAAGAGTTCAATGCTAAAACAGTTAACAAGAAATTCCTTTATTACTGTTAAAAGATACCTTTAGCAATGATTTATTAGTGATTTCTTTGTTTTATTTGAATGAATTTTTTACATGCGCGCTTTCCTTTGAAACATATATTACATAATTGATCTTTATTGCGTGTTATTTTTGGTATAATGATTATGAAACATTTCATAACTAGTTTGTCTGATAAATATGGACCGATATGTCTCAATCTCCTATTACTATAATGATGATTCTTCTTTAGGGTATGTTTAGATAAATTGTAATAGAAAAAGGGTGTAATAGAAATGTTTAGTAACGGTATGATATTAGCAAAATAGTCTTTTAAATAAAAAGGAGAAATGATTAAAAATATAAATAATAATGAAAAAAATTTATTGCCTTAAAATAATAGTTCGTCTTAAACTCCTCTAATTTGCTTGTTTTGGGATAATCTTTGACTTTTTGTGAATTGGATTGAGTTTCTTTAGCTCTTGAATAAGTTATTTAAGTTCTTCTTTAAAAATGTAAAGTAACTTAGTTTTATAACTACAATAGCTTAGAAAAATATATTATTAGTACCCTATATTTTCCATTATATTTATGTTCATTATCAAAATAAAGCTATGATTACATGGTTTAGCCTCAATATATCACACCATTATATGTGGAATCTCATTATCAGTCTTGTTGTTATCATAAAGTGTTATGTTTAGTGTGGCCAATTTTGCCCATTGTATTGAAGCCTGTTTGTAATAGTCATGTTAATTTAATTTTTTTTGTTAAGTCTAAGGTTAATTTTGATAATAACAAACCTTGTTTATGACTTAGTTGTGAATAAATGAATTTAATCAAATATTTCTATTACCTTTTACATTCATTTAGCATTATAAAAATTCAAATAAAGTTACTAATTCATTTTGCAAAGTTTTCTTCTCTCTCTCTCTCTATATATATCTTTGAGATCTGTCTCTAAGCACTCAACATTGGTATACCGGCCACTCGAACATATGCGCTTGGCTAAATTGCCAATTCAAGAATTTTAGAAGCAATATGGAACCCAATGAGACTAGGCCACCAGTGCCCATTGAGCCCATAATCAGACAGGATGA
Source organism: Pouteria campechiana (assembly GCA_036873735.1). Lineage (NCBI taxonomy): Eukaryota > Viridiplantae > Streptophyta > Magnoliopsida > Ericales > Sapotaceae > Pouteria > Pouteria campechiana. The sequence continues at coordinate 36,629 of JAYJMB010019239.1, forward strand.
TCAGTTCCCCGAAGGATTTTTGTTTGGCAACACAATAATAGTTTCTGACTATTTGAACTTCCACTCACTTCTATTCATTCTTTAACAACTATACATTTGAAAATCTATATAAGGAAGAGTTGAGAAGACTAACAAAGACTTCTACAATATTATTAAGCAAGCTTCTCATAGGAGTTTCGAAGTTTTAAGAATTTTCAAGTACATGTCTTCAAGCCATTCAAAAAAAAGTCTCTTAGCAAAATTGTTGTGAGCTTACAATTTAGATTTATGCTTTAACTTTTGCATTTTACTTATTAAGGGACATTTTTGTTTATCTTCTTATTAGTGTATTCCTTCATGTGGGATGATGTTCCACACCAAGAAGATAGTTGGATTAACTGTGGAGGACAAGCCCCACAAAGCTTAAATATAAAATATGGTTTGGTGAACCATGGTGTATAAGCCCCTTGGCACTTGAGAATTCAAAAGGCAGCCATGTATTGTAATGTTTGTATGTTTCCATAGATAGATGGTTAAAATTGAGGTTGAAGAACCTTGAAGAGTAGAGCAGGTGGCAGGACAAACTATCATAAATCTTCATGTATTGTTTACTTTTGCGTATTTCTTGCTATGATATTCTTGTATAAGCATCCTCACATTAATGTCTATTGACCCATTACTTGGGCCGCTGGGCGTTTGCCATTAGTTTAGGAAAGATAAGCGGAATTAGAGCGGCCTTTAATTTACCTATAATTTTGTAACTGCTAATTTAATTCAAAATGATATTTTTAATAATTCTAGCTTCTTGAAAGCAAGCAAGGTATAGTCAAGTAGCCTGCTAATTCATGCTATTACTGTGGTTTCGCATGCACAACTTCCTAGCTTTCCCTTCATTATTGATGTATCTGTTTATATTTGCTACTTTTATGAGTTTATCTTCTTGACATTAGTATAACTTCTCCTATAGATATTATGCTCCATACCTTAGAAGGTACTTTATTTTATATCTTTGTACAAAAATGGGCTCTTAAATCAACTTGCCTATAATAGATCAAATTTTTATGGAACCGTATGAGCTATATTTTAATTAATAAATAAATGAGAATTTTAGATATTCGTGAGTGACGATTTCTTAGTGGAGAATTATATGATTATTTAATCTATTTGGTTTGGAAGAGAAAGATTAATACGATAAAACTAAGTTATAAATAAGTTAAATTTAATTATAGAAATCAATAGCTTTGGTGAAGCACCATGATTGTTAAATGACTAAAAGAAAACATGAAAATTAAATATTAATATTTGAAAATTATTATGATAATATTTCATTCTATAGCAAGGAGATTATTGCAAGAAGGCAATCTCGAATATGAAATAAAATAATAGTATTTCGTTATTTGAAAATTATGGTAAAACATTAGTTTAAAGGAAGGTTATTATGAATTTCAAATTAAATAATAATATTTTACTATTTGATAATTATAGTAAAAAAGGAAAGACTCCACAATTTGATATCTTAATTATTGTGGATTTAATGTAGTTTAAAATTAATTTAAAATGAGGCTAAAAATTCAATGAAAGAAAATGGAAGAAAAGAGTTAGAAATTAAAAACGGATTTACAATTATTTTGAATTAAAATATGGCCTTAGAAAGGGGCCTAGATTCCTTTGGTAAGAAAAAGAAAAAAAATGTAAAATAATAATAAGGGAGTGTTCTACAGGTTGGAGCGTGGCCCAGAACTTGTGTGAGCTAGAAGTGGAACTGAGCCTGCCCTAGGACAAGACCAGTTGGGCACGAAGGGCTGTATCTCACGCGTGCGAATACGATACGTCCAGTATGCGCTAAAGGATATTGGCGGGTACGCCTTTAATATGAGCCCTTGATTTTGTTGGCCCTGAATATCTCAATATATAAATTGTTCTAAAAATTTATTTAGTAATAAAAATATTTAATGTTTATTTTTAATGGTTTAGATTATCTAAATAATTTTTATATGTGTGATAAAAAAATTGATTAAAGAAAATTATCCTATTTATATATAAAAAATTAACGTAAATCTTGTGCGCAAAGAAATCAAACCTATAAATATGCATTGGAGGCCTGGGAGGAAGATGCATATTAAGGGAGGGCGTGAGCTTGAAGTCCAGAGAAGAAGACTTTGTGGTTTTGCAAATTTTAAACATAATTATTCTTTTTTAATTAAACAAAATACTTATCTAATTATTTTTTCAGAAAATAAGAGGAATGATAATTTTAAATATTCTAGATATGTGAGGAATATTTATTAATTTTAATGGAATAAAAAATAAAAAATATTAATTTTAATGATTTATTTTCCTTTTATTTTCATCTAATTCATGGAAAATTATTTTTTAATTGTTTTAATTTTGATAAATTAATATTTATATTTTTGATAATGATATAAATGATTTATGATTATTTAAAATAATTATTTTTATTATTTGTAAATATTATGCTATTAATAATGAAAAATAGTAAAAAATATTATTTAATATGTTTTTATTTCAAAAGTATTTTTTCAGTTATTGTATGATATTAATGATATATTTTAACTAGTTTTATGTAATTTTAAATATAAAATGGACTTAAATATTATCTGAAATATTATTTGATTTTATGGATATTTTTTTCATACTTTTAGATAATTAATTTTATTTTATTATGCATTTATTGATTGAAATTATGGAAAATTATGTGAAAAATTTAAAATTATAAAAATTAATGAAAAATAATAAAATAAGATTTATGTACATGGGGATGGATGCCATTGCTAAAAATTTTGAAACTTATATTAAAAGTCTGTAATAAATATTATTTGTATGGAAATTAAGGAGTATTTAAATGAATAATATTTCAAAAGTAGAAATGATGTAGAAAATAATTATCTAACCAATAAGGATGATAATGGTTATCTGTAACAATGATTTATGATGATAATTTATTATAATTTGTTGAATTATGGTGATCTTATGTGCTTGAAATCTAATATATAGACAATTAGCATGACTGACATGAATGAGAGCATTAAGTGGAGTAATTCTATGTACTTGAAATTTGATAACATTAAGTGGAGTAATTCTATGTACTTGAAATTTAATATATAAACAATTAGCATGATAAACATGATCAATAACATTAAGTGGAGCAATTATATGATTAGATGTACCTAAGTGGGATATTATATGATCATATAAATAAAAATGCAATTAAGGTAGATTTTAATCAAATGATGAAAATTGCTTTATTGTAAATCACATGTAAGAATAATCAATAGGTAAGATTATTTCATAGATTTTTTTATACGTGTTATAATATTTAATAACATGATTGATAAAATTTAGAAGATTTATTACTGAATAATTATGGATTTAGTAAGATATACTTGAATGTAAATTGGTAACATGATTTAATAGTAGATATCATTAGCTATATCTAAGTAGTGGATTTGCATGTTTATGATATATAGATTATATAGATGAGTTAAAATTCATATTTTATCATGTAATTAAAGGATCCCAAGATGTCATATTTCTTATTGTTATTAGGTGAATCATGTTTATGATTTATTTGTGAAGTTAGATGGTAAATTAAGATATGATTTATTTTCTCATGTGTAGTATATATATCATGTAATTAAAGAATCTTAAGATGCAATATTGCTAATTGTTATTAGGTAACTCATGTTTATGATTTATTTGTAAAGTTGTATGGTAAATTAATTCTCTTAATGCGGTAGATCAAAGGATAGATGAATTATCGTGTTTTATCCGAAAGTAGCTTATTTATAACATATGTTTGAAAAATCATTAAAATGAGCTTCCTGAACTCTTTTATTGAATTATAATTGGAAATAAATTGGATAAAAGCTAAAAGAAAGAATGAATATTCAAATGAGACTCAAATATGAGAAAGGAGATATATTTCATGCATAAGAGTTTATAAATATTGATGTATGGTGTTGTATAACTATGATAATCATTGTAGGAGTAATTTCAAATGGATTAGATCGGGAAAAAAGTGAGTAAAACCATCTTACTTGTGCTTGCTTTTAAAACCCAAATGGATGAATGGATGTTATGTGAATAATTAATGAGATGTATGATTCTTGAATTAATGAAATTATTTATATCAATTATATTATGTCTACATAGGATGCATGGTATGATTAGATGTGCACATATTCCACTAACATTTATGAGACAAAATACGACATAATAGCAATAATTAGTTTTGTATAATAAAGGATCATGACATAATAGCACCAGTTGGCATACATGATAAAGAATGATAAATAAAATGTGTAACCATATCAGATAATGGCTTATAAAGAAAACTTTCACTTATCGATATATGAGTACCATAAGGACCCACTTTGTAAGAGCCATAGTTGTTAAAGGC
>JAYJMB010019250.1:0-42733 GCA_036873735.1 Pouteria campechiana
AAGAATTTTATATTTTAATTCATTTTTCACTATTTGTCTGCTTGTGCCTTATCGTGGTGCATTTATTCATTCAAGTGGGGTAGATCTTGGGAAAACCCGCCATACTGCCAGCGTGGCACTATCATCCTGGGGTGGGTCATCACAGGTAGGCTGGGCCAACCCGTCATCAGTGGTTTCAGCAACCAACTCACCCCCATTCTCCATAATTTATCTGCGTTTAGCATTATCGGTTGCTAGTTTTGGAAGTCGTTTAATGGGAGCAACTGCTAGCAGCTTATTAATTCCATCAAATATGTTCTTTGAGTCAATGATCAAAGCAGCCCCACTAGGATAACAACATTCAAAGCATGTTGCACAATGTTAGAAACCAATCTCAATGAATGCTCGATAGAGGGAAAGAAAAAGTTAGAACTCATTCTCTCGAAGCATTTGTGTCACATTATACCTCATTAGAGTGTCGAACACAACCTGCAATCCACTAACAACTTCTTGAGCTAGAATTTATTTCCGCAATCATAGCTGCTGAAACACCATTACCAAAAATAGCAATAGGTGGATGTTCCTTAAAATAGGAAGGTGGAGTCACATCATCTTGACTCCCATCCGCTGGACCATTAGTGGTAAAGCCAACAGCTGGTCCAGCCACTTTTTTCAGCTACCATCTTCCTTGCATGCACACATCAAGCTAGAAGCTTTTGGGCACAACTATTCTCGTTAATCGTTAGAGATACGGCTATAGAGCAAAGGTGGTAGGTCATTCAAAAGTTGATTGCAATGTTAATTACTTGACTGGAAGGTGCCGTCTGATCATTTCAATGCGACATATCCTCTATAAACTATCTTGATTTTCTTCATCTCCTTTGTAAACTATCTTAATTTTCTTTCTCCTAACAAGGGTTAGAGACAAGATGACCTTTCAGTGCATATCAGAGCAGTCATAGGCATCATCGAGTTCTTCTTCGAGGTAGATTAAAGGTAAAGATGAGAATGCAAGTTTCAAGACTTCAAAGAAAATTCTGTTTCTTCATGACATAATTAAGTAGTTAAAAGAAGATTTGTCTTCCATTAGGGGTAATACTGCTCATTTTGAGTGTCTCTCGACCAAGAACTTCATGGCTTATATGGAAGCCAAAGATTGCATTAAACACTTGGAGACGGAGTTAGCCAAAGCTCATCAAATGGTTGATGAACTGGAGACGGTTGTTAATATTTTGGCTGAATAAATAGTTTTATTTTCTTTTATATCTTTTAATGGTTTGAATCTTTTAGATGTAATATTATGACTGTTTACATTTGCGTTTAAGTTTTATTCTTAATAGTTTCTAATTTTCTGATCCTTTACAAAGTTTTATGCTTGGCGAGTTATGTTTTATGTTTCATAAGTGCATTCTTATACTGATTCAAGCATTGGATATGTGATTAAAAGAATGTGAACATTTTTTAAGCATAGTATATTCAGCATAACTCAAGAGTGAAAATGAATGATCCTATTGGGTCCTATTTGAGTCTTTAAGGTACGTGGATCTATTTCTTGTTTGCGCTATCAATGGATCTCTCCTATTTTTTTTTACCATAAAGACGATTACTGAGATTTGAGCCATAAAGTTTATTTGTCTGTCGGGAATTGGTTGTGACCCTACGTATTCTCTACTTTGTCATTATTAGATGATATTTAGTTGAACAGATGATATGCGAAGTTGAGAGGTGGACAGAGATGGATCAAGGTAGGATTGAGGGGAATAACCATATTTACTTTTCGAAAGAAAAGGTGAAGCATCTGAAGAAGGAATTGAGGTATGCTAAGAAGTCAAATGCTTGTCCAGATTTTCTTTTGACTAGCCACTATCATGGGTAGAGTTACAGCTTTGGAGAAGGAGTTATTTGAGGCTCAATAAAGGATTGAGTTAGTGGCAGTTATAGAGGTTTTAAGGAAGTAGATGTTTCTAATTTTCTTTTGCTAAGTGAATTTTATTGTTCTCTTAAAGATTCTATTTTAGTTTCCTTTTTATGTTGTGTGTTATGATTATGAATGTTGTCTTTACATATTTACTTATCAATTTTAATTCTTTTTAAGAGATCAAGCCTTTAATCATTATTAAAGAAGGAATGACTAAGAATGGAATTCCTTTTAGAGACCTTAAACTGTGAAGTTTTCTAAACAGGCTTGACTATGCCTTAGGACTATAATGATGCTAAAGTTTAGATCATTTTATGGTTTAAGGTTTTCATAATGGTTTAGCTCAAAGCAGTAAACTCATATCAATTTAAATCCAACATAGTTCATTTAGAGACATCTAGAATATATAACAATGAAGAGTATAATCAAGTTAGACAACTTATCTCTTTTGGTGCTTTCTTTCATGGATTTCTCATTAGAGCTCATGAGTGTTGTTGCTAATCTTGACTACTTGTTCAGCTTCTGCTATTTGAAGTTGTTGATGCATCATCTGAGATTTGATATTATTCGGGATATATTTTTGATTTGTTCAATCATTTTCTTGCATTCAAAAATTGAACTTGTTGGCACATTTGCTTGGATTTGTGAGCTGAGAAGAAGGTTTTGACTTTTCATTGTTCTCATTCTTCTTCTATGCTCATTTGATGCTCTCTTGCATACACTTAAGAAACTCTTACACTTTCTCTTCATTGATAGGCTCAAATAAATATGAACATGTAATGATAGTTTATTAGTGTGAAGCATCATCTTAACCACAATAGTATGTAGAGAAACAAGCTGATGAATTAAAACAGTTTTCCTGAATAGATAGGATAACCATTCTAATTTAATCAATCATTGAGTTATCTGAACTAACACAGTTGTGAATAGTATGTAATGTTATATGCTAGATCAACTCACCTTTTTCTTTAATGATTTTAAGCATAATCATTCAGTTTTGTTATTTTACTCTATTTTTAGTTATATGTCTTTTAGGCATTCTTATCTTTAAGTTATTTATTATCTGAGTGTTATTTTTCTTCCTTCCTAATTATCTTTAGAATTTTACTTTATGTTTTTCAGAGTTTTATTTATCCTAGTGTGAATTTTATGTTCTTCCTATGTATATATAGGAATGAACAAGATATGTACAGATAAATTCATAAGGGTATGCAAAAATAAAATTTCAATTCTAGCATATACATGAATTAATAAAGGTATAAAAGTGAAATTCTAAATGTAATCTGATTTCTATCAGCATATAAATAAGTTATTAATGAAGATATACAAATGAAATTTGTTTCTACAGATATATAAATAATCAAAGATAAATAATTAAAAGACTAAAATGAATTCTTATTAACAAGAGAATGAACTAAAAGAAACATGCAAATAAAATTTTAAAATTTAGATAATGAAACATTTAATAAAAGCATTTGAGTTTGAGTGTCATACATGTACTTACCTTTCCTCTTTATTTCAAAGGAACTTAGTATTTCATTATGTCTTTATTTTATTTCTTCAGACCAAGTCTCTTTACTTATCTTTAGCTTATCTTAAGATTTCTCATATCAACTTATAGGCTAAGACATCTTTGCAAATGGTGAGGCGGAGAACATAGTGTTGGGTATGGGACCAGCAAGCTTCCTTTAAGTGAAGTGCCACATGCAACAAAAGGGGGACTCGCATGTGTGGTTAAGAGGCTTGACAGCCCCACCTACCGAGGCACTATGCCTTGAGCAACCCCTCATGCCCACCGGCTGTACAATATATGTCTGGGCTCTGTATTAGGATATATGGATTAAGTCACCATTCCCTGACAGCTTAAGCTTTTGGGAGAACCAGTCAAGGGGCTTGATCCTAAAACCTTGTTGGTCCCTAATTGAATGGTAGCTCAAGAGAAGGTGGGGGAATTGAGCTCTAAAAATTTTGACCAATAAATAATTATGTGTGCTTAAAATGAAAATGAGAGTAACTTGCAGCATATTCATAATATTTTTATAGTGGTTCGACCCTTTTGCGGTTCCTACTCCACTTCTATAAGTCAATCTTTTTTACTGAACTTAGGTTCTACTATAACACTTGTTAGTTTTACATACTCACTAATAACTTACTGGTTTTCTAAGTTTACAAGAAATGCTTACGTGTTATTTTTTCAAGCTTACCAACTAACTTACTGGTTTTCAAAGCTAACCAGAAAATTTCACAAACAATTGGTTTTATCGAGCTTACTAACCAACTCTTGGTTTTTCAAAGAAAAGTGTACAATAATAATGCATCTTATTTTAGGCTAATATGTACGGAAGTTAAAGCTTAATTGAAAGAATAAAATAAGTAATGTGATTAGATTCAAACATCTTTTGAAGTTGATGTAGATCATATGTCAAAGATTCTGAGAGCTTTGGCAGTGACGTAACAGATGAAGTTGAATGACGGAAAGCTATGAATGCTCTTCTCTTAATCAAAAAAATGATTTTCAATGTAATCTCTTAGTTATTGTAGTTGTTCTCTTAATCTTCTTTATATAAGATTTAAATTTTTAGCCCTTGCAACCTTTGACATCATTTTCAAATAAGTTAGGCAGGTTTGGTAATGACTTCTGTGCATTGTCAGAGTTCAAAAATTTTAAGTAGAGTGCTTAGAACTTCTGTGATTAGATATATGCCTTAACAAAATTTCTGAAGTGATTCTGTGGAACTTTTGTAGTTAGCAGGATTTTAGCAGTTTCCTCTTCAGAATTTCTATCCATTGTCTTATTCTTCAACAGTCATCTATGAGTCTCCTGAAGAACTTCTGTGTATCTTTTGATTCACTTATGAAGCTTAATATTTACTTCTGTATATCTTCATTTAATTATGCTGAATCAATCATGTCTTTGATATTTCTTCTGACTTAATTCTACATGATTTCTGCACCATTTTTGTGTACCCTGACAGGTTCTATGGAACTTCTATGTAATGCTATTATGCTTCTGCGTTGCTTCCGTTATTTCAAAAGTTCTTCTGATATGGTTCTGATCACTTCACTTATTTTCTGGGTTGCTTCTGTGTGATCAAAGTTCCTTATGTCTTAGTTTTGTGTGACCAAGTATTTTTGTATTGCTTCTGTTGTAGTTCTGTGTGACCAAATATTTTTGTATTGCTTCTGAGTAATACCATGGGATTTTGCAATGCTTTTGTGTAATAAGATAGTCCTTCTGAATTGCTTCTGTGCATCATTGTGTTGCTTCTAATTTACTTCTGTGCATTGCTATGTTACTTCTGACTTGCTTCTGTGTATTGTAATGTTGCTTCTAACTTATTTCTGTGCATCATAATATTGTTTCTGCATTACTTTTGTGCATTGTATCCTTGTTCGACTTCTGTGTAGCATTAACTTTCTTCTGTCATGTTTTTGTATAACTTACTTGACTTCTGTGCTTCCTCTGTATTTCTTATGGTGTTCAATTTTGCTTCTTAAGAAGTTTTGGGATGCTTCTGATCTGGTTCTAAGTTGCATCCGGTTGCTTCTGAGTAAATCCAATTTCTTCTTAACCTTCAATCTTTTCATCCTTAACTTAAAAGTAAGTTCTGAAATGCTTTTTAGTGGCTTTTGAACATCTTTATATTTGAGCATTCCTTTATTACTTTCCTTAATCTATTTTTGATATTAATACTGCAATACTTGGAAAGTGATTTATTAGTACCTTGATTCTTTACTCAGTTATTTGTTCATTATTAAAACTAAGTTATTTAATCTCATTCATTATCAAAATCAAGCATAGTAAAGAGACTTATTATTCTTCCCCATTTTGATAATGACAAGACATTTGAGTGATAATATTTCATAAAAATTTAAGAATATGCAATATATGTAGCATGCTTCTTAGTGGGGCTCCCCCTGCATTGGTGAGCTTCACTTGAGTATGTGCTCTTACTACTCTGAAAAAAAAACTCATGCTTTCTTAATTTTTCTTCTAATTTTCTCTCCCTTATTATCATAATAAAAGAAATACAGTAAAGAAGGAATAATTATATTATAAAACTTTGTACAACAATAATTATACAACAAAGATTCAACAATAATTACATAGCAAAGATTCAGCATACCATAGAAATGACAGTTAATACTGATATACAATTATTGTATAGCAGTCACATGAGAAATGACTAAATTCAGAATAAGAAGATATGAGTTTTAAGTATAGCAGTCAATTTCTTAGTTTTCTGGATAGTTTTGGTTTTGGGAATGCAGAAGGTTTTTTGGTTTTCTTTGGAGGGAGTGGTGTTTTTGGTTTTGGAGTGGGTGGTGGTTTTGGAGAATTGATTCATATTTTGTGAGAAAGAGATGGATTAGCAAGCTAAGGATAAGGGAGTGGAAGATTGTTAGCAATAGCTTTCAAGTTTGCTATAGAATAAAATAGATATTCTTCCTTAGTTATAAAGATGTTATTGAAGGGTCTTGAGGGAGATGGAAACACTGTTCTAGTGGGTCATGATGCTGGAAGCATATGAAGAAGTTTTTCAGTGTATGCATCTTGAAAAAATGCTAACTGAGGAATGTTGATTTCATGACCCTTGGGTGTGAGAGGGGAATCAGGGATCGTCATGATTCTGGAAAGAGTATTCTGATCCCTGATTTGTAGAAATGAAAGTGTAGAAGGATGGATGGAAAGATTGTGAGCTATGAACATTCTTACAATGTCAGAGTTTATTTTTGATTGAGTAAAGAATTCAAAATATGTGAGTCTGATTGGATGATAGAGGCAAAGAAGAATATCATAGCTTTCTTCTTTTGGTTTTGGAGGAGAGTGTGGATGACTTTTTAGTGGAGAGGATGGATATAACCATTCTGGAGGAGGTCTAAAACATGGTGGATGAAGTAAAGGTTTATCCCATTCTGGTGGGACTTCCTCAATTCATTCAGGAATTATTTCTCCATATCCGATAAGATCCATTAAGCCCCAATCACAGTATTGTGGAAGAAAAGATGTGATAGGAAGTGGAACTTTGGTAGGATACTTTCTATACTTGAGAATAACTCTATGTGGATTGGAAAGATAATCCTCTGGGTAGTTGGGTAAAGGTTCAATGGGAATGAAGTTTGGAAATACAAAGGAAGGCTGATTATGTGTGAGAACTGATATTGGTGGTGATGGAGGAGAAGTTTGAGTTGGAGGGGAAATGTATGGGATGATGGAAGTTACATAGGTAGGTTGATTCAAACGTTGATCAACCTCTGGAATTGTGGGGGATGATGGATGTGGAGACTGTGAGAAGAAGACATTACTGTAATAGGAGAGTTTGGTCTAGGTGGAGAGAAATGATGTGGAGGTGAAGAATAATGAGTTCAAGGTGGAGAGAAGTGAGGTTGATAGGTTTGACCTCTGAATGACTCTGCTAGAGATTGTAGAGAGTCAAGTCTTTGGTCAATTCTATCAGCTCTTAGGATCATGGAAGACATGACAGTGGAAAGATTATGATCATTTTATTCATTTGGGTGGCTACAGTGGACAAATAGTATTCAATCATTGTTAGTCTAGCCTCTAGGTGTTGTGGGATTGGTTGTGCAGTGGGAATTGAAGTGGTTGGTTGATGTGGTAGAGGAATGGAGGATTGAGGCTAAGTTTGAGAGCGTGTAGGGGGTACAGCTGCTATACTCTCTTCTCTATCTTCTATTTTTGTTTCTTCCTCATTCCTTTCTGTGGCTTCCTCTCTTGTTGGCTCTTCCAAAGTATCTTTTTTTCTTCCTTTTTCTCCAATTTCTGTTCTCTTTATTTGCTCTTCTTTTCTTGGCTTTTGGGAGATCCACCCTTGTGGAGTCAACTTGAAACCAATTCTATTTACTGTGTCTTTATTAGTTTCTTCTCTTACCATATAGTCTTCTCCATCTTCCTTGTAGAGGTCTACATTTGTTGTCTTTATGATCTTTCTCATGACCATCCCATAAGGCAGATAGTACTTGGTGGAAGTCTTTACCAAGTTAAATTGATCAGTTATTATTTGATCCAAATCTAATCTTTTCTTATGATTCAATGCCCACAAGATCTTGGCTTCTTTCTCGAAAATCTGATCAGTGCCTCCTATCTTAGGATATATGTTGTTATAGATCAACATATGAGCCAACTTAAGATCTAAATTCAAATGGTTGACATGTAAATAAGTTGCATTTTCTTTGATTTCCACTTCAGCCAAATCTGAAAAACAAACTTGTCCTTTCTGATGGCTAATCAATCTCTTGATTCTCTATCTCAGGAATATTAAAAGTATTTCTTATATTCTCTGAGGATAGATCTATCTCTATCCTTCCTATCCACGATTTCCTAGTGTTGTATTTGAAATTGGCAACAAGGACTTGAATCATTCTGGTGTATGACTTATCCTTGTAGCTCATGAAGCTTTCCTATCCTTGGAATCTAATCTAGTCTGTCAATTCAAGATTCAGCCCATTCTCTCGAAATGCTTCAAAATCAAATGCTCTTCCTTTTACTATTTTTGTACCTTCAAATTGTTTGTAAAACTTAGTATAAGTAGAGGAATTGCTATTGAAGATTATCTTAAGAATGTAATTTTCTGTTCTTCTTCTTTTTCTTGGTGTTTCTTTCTCTATTATCTCTCTTCCTCGTTCTTCAGAATCTGAAACTTTTGCTCGCTTGCTAGCCCTTTTTGTCCTCGCCATTTGCAGCAACAAGTGAAGTTTTTGGCTTTGGAGTTTAAAAAAGGAAAGTTCTTAGAAGGTTTGGAGATGGAAAATCTCTAGTGTGAATGAGATGAGAGCAGGTGAATGGAGGGAAAATGCGGACGAAGAAAGGATTTTGAATCGCCTTTCTATGGAACAAGCTTAGAGAAATGGTATAGTAGCATAGAGTTTCTGAGCTTAGGGTTTTAAAAGAGGATGGAGCTTTTGTTGGGGTTCAACAGAAGTTCTGTGCAATACATAGCTTACACAAAGTTTCTAAGCTAATAGCCTTAGAAGTTTTGTGTAGCTTATGTAGAGGTGGAGTTTGAGAGGTGGAAGTTCTGTGCGAAATAGAAGTTCAACGAAACTTTGGTGTTCATGATCTCAGAAGTTCTATGGAATAGATTTTAGGCATGCAGAAGTATGACTTTCAATAGACCTATGTGACAGAAGTTCTGGGTGAATGTCAAAAAACTTCTATGTGACTTCTGTTGTAGTTTTAATGGTTTGACAGAGTTTCTATGCTTCTATTGAAGCACTTTAAAATAAATTTAGAGATTCTGTTTCACTTCTGATATACTTCTGGATTAATTTATTTAATATTTAGAAGTATTTTTAGGTATTTAAACATTAGGATTAAATATGTATTTTGTGAGCAAGGATATATTACATCGAGTTCTCTTCTAATCTTGCAAAATCTTTCTTTTGGAAGAGTTTTTGTAAAAATTTTTGCTAATTGATTTTTAGTTGGTACATATTCTAAGCAGATATCATGATTTTGTACATGGTCTCTAATGAAATGATGTCTGACCTCTATGTGTTTAGTTCTTGAATGTAGTATTGGATTCTTAGTCAGATTTATTAAACTAGTATTATCACATCTAATAGGAGTATCAACATACTTTATTCCATAATCATTCAATTGTTGTTTCATCCATAAATTTGTGCACAACAACTACTTATAGCTACATATTCAGCTTCAGTAGTCGATAATGCTACAGAAGTTTATTTCTTTGAAAACCATGATATGATCATGCTTCCAAGAAATTAACAAGTTCTAGAGGTACTTTTTCTGTTTACTTTGTATTCAACAAAGTCTGAGTCAAAGTACCCAACTAATTCAAATTTTGAACCTTTTGAATACCATAATCCAAGATTTAGAGTATCTAAAAGATATCTAAATATTCTTTTAACAGCAATTACATGTGATGCTTTAGGATCTGACTGAAATCATGCACACATGCATACATTAAACATAATGTTTGGTCTACTTACAATTAAGTATAAAAAAGATACTATCATGCTTCTATATAATTTTTGATAGATGGATTTACCTTTTTCATCCTTATCCATTTTAATGGATGTGCTCATTGGTGTGACTAATGGTTTTCCTTCTTCAAGAGCAAATTTCTTGAGTAGTTATTTGGTGTATTTTGATTGTTGAATAAATACTCTTTTCTTCATCTGTTTTACTTTAAGTCCCAGAAAGAAGTTCATCTCACCCATTAAACTCATCTCAAATTCTCCCTGCATTACTTTAAAAAAACTTGACATAATTTATTATTAGTTGCACCAAATATAATATCATCTACATAAATTTGAACAATTAGGATATTATTTTTGTCATGCTTGATAAAGAGTATAGTGTCTACTTTACCACATGTAAATCTTTTTTCTATTAAGAATTTACTTAGTCACTTGTACCATGCTCTAGGAGCTTGCTTTAATCCATAGAAAGCTTTCTTGAGTTAGAAAACATGGTTTGAATCATAAGGATTTTCAAACCCAGGAGGTTATTCTACATGAACTTCTTCATTTATAAAATCATTTAGAAATGCACTTTTAACATCCATTTGATAAAGTTTAAAGTTTATGAAAGATACAAATGCTAATAACATTCTAATGGCTTCAATTCTAGCAATAGGAGCATATGATTTTTCAAAGTCTATTCCTTCTTCTTGACAATATCCTTTTGCTACTAGTCTTGCTTTATTTCTTATCATTATACTAGATTCATCTAATTTAGTCTTAAAAACCCATTTAGTTCCTATTATATATTGATGGTTAGGTCTTGGAACAAGTTTCCATACATTGTTATATTTGAATTGATCTAATTCTTCTTGCATGGCTATTATTTAATTTTCATCTTCTAAAGCTTCATCTATGCAAGTTGGTTCTATTTGAGAAATAAAAGCAAAATTACCACATACTTGATGATATGAAAATCTAATTCTTACTTTATCATAAATATCACTAATTACTTAGTTTTTAGGATGGTCATGGATGAATCTCCAATCTTTTGGAAGAATATTGTTACCTTCATCATTTACCTCATTAATGAATGGTCTATCATCTTGTTCTTTTTCATCTTTATGTGTTTTTATTTGTGAAGAATCTTTATCTTCATCTTGTATTTTTATTTTCACCATAGAAGTGGTAAGTTCTCTTATCTCATCATTAAAATCGCTCATTCTTCTAGAGGGGTTAGTACTTTCATCAAATCTCACATGAATGGATTCCTCTATAGTCTTATTTTTCATATTGTAGACTCTAAATGCTTTATTAACAATGGAATAACCAAGGAAAATGCCTTCATTAGATTTACTATCAAATTTGCCATGGTTTTCTTTCCATTGTTAAGAATAAAACATTTACAACCAAAGGTGTGGAAATGATAGATGTTTGGTTTTCTATCATAATATAATTCATATAGAGTTTTGTTGAGTATAGATCTGGTATAAATTCTATTGTTGATGTAGCATGAAGTATTCATTGCTTCAGCTTAAAATTATTGAGGTAAGTCATATTCACTCAACATTGTCCTTGTCATCTCTTGTAAGGGTCTATTTTGCCTTTCAGCCACTCCATTTTGCTAAGGTATTCTTGGTGCAAAAAAGGTGTGTAGAATTCCATTACCTTCACAAAAGTAATGAATTTTCGATTTTTGAATTCTCCACCATAATCACTTCTTATAATTAATATATAAGAATTTTGTTCATTCTGTACACATTTGGTAAATATTTCAAAGAATTAAAAAGTCTCATCTTTAGAAGCAAGAAACATTATCTAGGTGAATCTAGAATAGTCATCTACAATGACATATGCATAATGTTTCCCTCCAAGACTTCTAGTTCTTGTTGGTCCAACAAGATCCATGTGTAGCAATTGAAGTAGTTTGATTGTTTATACTTCTTTCTTTGATTTGAATGATTCTCTAACTTGCTTTCCTTTTAAGCAAGCATCACATTATTCATTTTGTTTAAATTTTAGTTTGGGTAAGCCAACTACAAGATCTTTATTGTATAGTTTTTCAATCAAGAATTTGTTGGTATGTCCTAGTCTTTTATGCCACAACAGGGATTCTTTATTATTTGCAATAAGACATTTTGCTTGTATGTCATTTAAATCTACTAAATACACATTTGCTAATTATGATTTCAACAAATTTATTCATTAAAGATATTAAGATTAAGCTCATCATAAAGTATAGGATGTATGCTTGCATAATTAAATATTTATGATTATGTATTCATATCAATTAATCATTTATCAAATCACAATTATGCATATGATTGTTAGAGATTTAAGCATATATTTATCTTATTTTAATACAGGTTTTATTATCATTAAAATCATACACAGTAATACTAGCAACTTTATTCTTGATTTTTCTATCTTTGCTTAGGTGAAGTTGTTCTACTTTGTCTTTTACACTTTATTATCTTGAGACGAATCTACTCATCCGGCTTTGTTGGTCAAACAAAGTTTCTTCCATTTGTGCATAGTTGTCCGGGGGACCATCTCTTTATCAATCTTCTTTCCTCATTTGTTTGAGTTCTCAAGAAGATTACTCCTTCTTATTTTATCTCAGACAAACTCTGGCTAATAGATGGCCTATAGTTTAAGCTCTTTAATCATGACTTCATCCTCAAATGTTCCTATCATTGCATTTGTCTATGGAGATTTCTCATTGGAATTTAGCAGACAAGGCAAGCTCATTGTAGCTCATTTTCGAAGCCTTGTTATCTTCTTCTTCTTCTGTGATCTTTAACAATTCAATCCCTTTGCAATGTGGTAGATAGTTGCGGTAGTTGGTTACAGAAGATTGTGATCCCGCACTTAGAAGTTTTCTGCACTTGCTACGTTGTTAACTCTGAATATATATCATTTTAACAAAACATTTTCATCCTTGTAATGTGCACATGTTGTGGAGCAAGGATGACATTCTTTTTCATTTAAGCACTTAATATGATATCTTAATAAAGTATAGTGCTAAATGTGATTTAACGAAAATGATAACTAAGGTTAAGCGCATCATGTGATAAAAGATGTATTCTTTCATAATTAAACATTCATGACCATGCATGCATTACAAGCAGACCATTAAATGTAAATCAATATGTGTTCTTATTAGTTTAAGCACTCATGATATTTCATCTTAATATAAGTTTTATTATCATCAAAATTATATATAATAATTCTGACAATCTCCCCCTTTTGATTATGACAAAACTTTGAAGACTTGTGATTAAGATGTAATTTATAATCTCCCCCTAAATAGTTGACTTATATAATCCTTTGGGATTCGACCCTTTTATCACTCTCTCCCTTTTTATTTTTACACAAGTCTCTCACATTTCTCTCCCTCTTATTGTCAGAATAAAAAAAGTTTAACTCCGGGTAATAGAATCATCTTTCTCACAAATTTATATTCTTGTTCCCTATCTCGTTGAGGCTTGGAATATTTTTCTCTATCCCCTGTCATCTAGAGCCTTTATATATACATATATATATATATGAGCACATTATTCCACACCCCCCCCCCCCCGTCTCTCATAATTATCATACAATTCTCTCTCCCCCTTTAGTTCAAACCCATTTTTGGTTCCATGAGAATATTTTGTTGGGTCTTAGGTGAGGTTTGACACTCCTAACTCATAACTCATATATGTTTTCTATTTTTTAGCTTCTCCCCCTTAATCTCATGTTAAGTATAGCATAATCATTACATGGGATGATTTTGTATCAATGTAAAAACTAGATTCATATCAATGATAATGTTCAATAATTTCAATATATAAATAGCTTTTAAGCACATGGGTATAAGCATAAGTTTTTATCAATATAAGAGGCAGATTCCTATGAAGGAAAACATTCAAGCATTGGATAATTAAGAATGTATTATTCATCAAAATCATGATTATTTCATACTAGGAAACCAAATTAATATTCAAAAATGATTTCATGTAAATACGGTGACAATGCGTAGTTTTAGCTTGATAGGTTCAATGTTGGGTCCATATTTTTAATGTGCATCTTCTTTTCTTTTGTTTCGATGGCTAGCTATCATTATTATCGAGAGAGATTTGGGAGTATTAATGACAAAGTTAATAGGTTGCTTGGAAAGTAGAGAAACTCTTTGCATTCTCTTTCTCATATAGAAGTGTTAGAGATAAGACGACCTTTCAGTGCATATCAGAGCAGTCATGGCATCGTTGAGTTCTTCATCAAGGTAGATTCAAGGTAAAGATGATAATGCAAGTTTCTAGATTATAGAGAAAATTTAGTTTCTTCGTGATAGAATCAAGCAGTTAAAAGAAGATTTATTTTCCATTAGGGGTAATACTACTCATTTTAAGTGTCTCTTAACTAAGAACTCCATAGCTTATATGGAAGCCATAGATTGCATTAAGCACTTGGAGATGGAGTTGGCCAAAGCTCATCAAAGGGTTGATGAATTGGAGATGGTTGTTAATATTTTAGCTAAATAAACATTTTCATTTTTTTTGTATCTTTTAATGGTCTGAATCTTTTAGATGTAATATTGGGACTGTTTGAATTTGTATTTAAGTTTTATTCTCAATAGTTTCTAATTTTTTGATCCTTTACAAAGTTTTGTGCTTGTTGAGTTATGTCTTATGTTTCATAAGAGCATTCTTATACTAATTCAAGCATTGGATGTGTGATTAAAAGAACGCAAACATTTTTTAAGCATAGTTTATTCATCATAACTCAAGAGTGAAAATGAATAATCCTATTAGGTCTTATTGGGTCTCTAAGGTACGAGGATCTATTTCTTGTTTGTGCTACCAATGTATCTCTCCTATTATTTTTACCAAGAAGATGGTTATCGAGATTTGAGCCATAGAGTTAATACGTCTCTTTGGAATTGGTTGTGACCCGATGTATTCTTTGCTTCATCATTATTAGATGATATTTAGTTGAAAAGACAACATACGAAGTTGAGAGGTGCACAGAGATGGATCAAGGTAGGATTGAGGGGAATAACTAGATTTACTTTTTAAAAGAAGAGGTGAAGCATTTGAAGAAGGAAGTCAAATGCTTGTTCAGATTTTCTTTTGACTAGCCACTATTATGGGTAGAGTTACAGCTTTGAAGAAGGAGTTATTTGAGGCTCAGAAAAGGGTTGAGTAAGTGGCAGTTGTAGAGGTTTTAAGGAAGTAGATGTTTCTAATTTTGTTTTTCTTAGTGAATTTTATTGTTCTCTTAAAGATTCTATTTTAGTTTCCTTTTTATGTTGTATGTTATGATTATGAATGTTATCTTTATGTATTTACTTATCAATTCTGATTCTTTTTAAGAGATCAAGCCTTTAATCATTATTAAAGGAGGAATGACTAGGAATGGAATTCCTATTCAAGACCTTAAACTGTGAAGTTTTCCAAATAGGCTGGACTATGCCTTAGGACTATAATGATGTTAAAGTTTTGATCATTTTAAGATTTAAGTTTTTCAGAATGGTTTAGCTCAAAGCAGTAAACTCATATCAATTCAAATCCAAGGTAGTTCATTCATAGGCATCTAGAATATATAGCAATGAAGAGTATAATCAAGTTAGATAACTTATCTCTTTTGGTGCATTCTTTCATGGATTTCTCATTTGAGCTCGTAAGTGTTGTTGCCAATCTTGACTACTCGTTCAACTTCTGCTATTTGAAGTTGTTGATGCATCATCTGAGATTTGATATTGTTTAGGATATATTCTTGATTTGTTCAATCATTTTCTTGCATTTGGAAATTGAACCTATTGGCTTATTTGCTAGGATTTGTGAGCTGAGAAGAAGGTTTGGACTTTTCATCATTCTCATTCTTCTTCTATGCTCATTTGATGCTCCCCTACATACACTTAAGAAACTCTTGCACTTTCTCTTCATTTATAGGCTCAAACAAATATGAACATGTATTGATTGTTTATTAGTGCGAAGCATTATATTAACCATAATAGGATGCAAAGATACAGCCTTATAAATTAAAGCAATTTTCATGAATAGATAGGATAATCATTCTAATTTAATCAATCATTGAGTTATTTGAACTAGCACAGTTGTGAATAGCAAGTACCCTTATATGCTAGATCAACTTGCCTTTTTCCTTAATGATTTTTAGTATAATCATTTAGTTTTGTTTTTAGTACATGTTTAAGCACAGGGGAAGATGAGATCTTTTATAGCTCTAGTAATACAAAAGGATTTTTCTAAAATATAAACTCAATGACCATAAGGATATGCAAATTGAAGTGCATAAAAGATAGATGATGGTTTAAGCTCTTGGCCATGGGTGAAAGGATTTGCATAAAGTTAAGCTTATTTAAAATGTTTTCCTTCACCCCCTTTGAATTATCCCACCTCTTCTCCTTAGATAGCTTCTTCATAATTTTGACCATAGGAGAAGATGGGTTCTATTGAATGTAAAACAGGAGTAGCAATGAATGAGAAAGACCATTGAGATTTCTGTTGTTGGAGTATATGCCTTTTGATTTGTCTCGAGCTGCTGCATTGTCGTTCTTTTACAGAGAGGAAGATAAGTTATTATTGAAATGTCTTTTCTCATTTTACCTATCATAAGTATTAGACAAATTCTCCCATGACATGTGTCTGTTAGTTGATCCTTCATAAGTGTATTTTGTCTATTGTAAATAGCAAATAAACTCTGGTGCCACAGACGAAGTCGAATGGAATGACAGACAAACTCTGCTGATTGACAAACAAACTTTGCTTTGTCTGCTTGATTAGATGAAGCATGATGTTCTTCTTTTATTCTTCATTCATTTGTTGTAAGTGATAAACAAACTCTACTTTACTTTGTCTTGGATGAACTAGGCTCTGCATTTCATCTATAGGTTTATCTGTAGTAAGTTACAGATGAATGTGCCTATGTATTGAAGTTCACTTATCCAAGCAGTTGTATTGTCTATGCAACTTTGTCTATCCTCACTATGCAGCTTCTACTTCATCTTCCACATTGTCTGTAGTAAGTAACAGATGGTTTGATCCATAGACAAAGTCGAATTCCTCATTCGTTCTGCATTTATTTGAGTAACAGATGGAGTTCATCTCTGGAACTTCCTGCTTACTTCATTCTTGATTTGTCTATCTTTGCTCAAGCAAAGTTGTTCTACTTTGTCTTTTTACACTTTCTTATCCTTAGATGAATCCACTCATTAGGCTTTGTTGGTTAGACAAAGTTTCTTCCCTTTGTGCATAGTTGTCTGGATGACTATCTCTTTGTCATTCTTCTTTCTTTATTTGTCTGAGTTCTTGATGAGATTACACCTTCTTACTTTATCTCATACAAACTTTGGCTAATAGATGGTCCGCAGTTTAAGCTCTTTGATCATGGCTTCGTCTTCAACTATTTCTTTCATTACATTTGTCTATGGAGATTCCTCATTGTAATTTGACAAACAAAGAAAGCTCATTGTACCTCATCTTCGAAGCCTTATCTTCTTCTTCTTCTTTTGATGATCTTTAGTAGTTTAATTCCTTTGGAATGTAGCAGATAGTTATGGCGGTTGGTTGCAGATGATTGTGATCCTGCACTTAGAAGTTTTCTACACTTGCTATGTTGTTAGCTCTGAATATATATCACTTTAACAAAACATTTTTATCCTTGTAATTTGCACATGTTGTGGAGTGAGGATGACATTCTTTTTCATTTATGCACTTAATATGATATCTTAATAAATTATAGTGCTAAATGTGATTTAACAAATATGATGACTAAGGTTAAGTGCATTATGAGATAAAAGATGTATGCTTGCATAATTAAACATTCATGATCATGCATGCGTTACAATCATATCATCAAATGTCAATCAATATGTATTCTTATCAATTTAAGCACTCATGTTATTTTATCTTAATATAAGTTTTTATCATCACAATCATATACAATAATCTTGACACAAACTTCATATTTAGTAGGTAATCACCAAAGATGTCTAATTTTGTAATCCAAAAGTTAAGAGCGATTTGAAGTCCTCAGACCAGTGCCTCATACTCTGCTTCATTATTAGTGTAATTCCTCTCCAAGTAGAAGGAATATAGAAGGATGTCTTTCTGAGGTGAGATAAAGACAATCCCAAAACTAGCACCAAAAGTTTTGGCAGCACCATCAAAGTACATTTGCCAGGGAGTGTTGGCTTGGGCAATGAATACTTCCTCATCTGGCAAGTCTTCTTGTACAATGACTTCTTCATTAATTGGGGTTTACCCTTAGATGCTGCAACCAAAATTAAAGGATTATGAAGCAATTCTCTGATGGTATTGAAAGCTTTTTGGTAAGCTTCATCCCAAACAAAGGCCACATCTTTCTTGAGCAAGCGATGAAATGGCTGACATCTTCCCTCTAAATTGGCAACAAATCTTCTGATATAAGATAGCTTGCCTTGCAAGCTCCTTAGATCATCTATATTCCTTAGGGGAGGCATATTTCTAATTGCCTCCATTTTTATGGGTCCACCTCAATTCTTCAATGGCGGATGATAAATACCATGAACTTGTTTGACCCAACTCCAAATGCACATTTGAGTAGGTTCATGAGTAGCTTATTTTTCCTAAACCATACAAAGATAATGTATAGATCTTTATGGTGTTGATCATGACCGTTGCACCTTACCACCAAGTCATCAACATAGCATTCAACATGTTTGTGAAGTATTTCATGAAAAATAACTTACATAGATCTTTGATAAGTAGCTCCTCCATTCTTTAATCCAAATGGTATAACTTTATAACAAAAGATACCCATTGAAGTGTGAAATGCAATAGATGCATTGTCTGTTGGCGCCATCTTGACTTGGTTGTAGTCGAAGTAATGATCCATAAATGAGAATGTGTCATAGAGTGATGTGCTATCGATAAGGAGTTCCATATGTGCTAGCAAAAGCTCATGTTTTGGATAGACTTCATTTAGATTGTGAAAATCGATACAAACTTGGATTTGCCCATTCTTTTTCATTACTTGGACAAAATTGGAGATTTATCTTGGCAACTCAATTTCTTGGATGAAGTTGGCTTCCAGCAACTTATCAATCTCATTAATGATTTGTCGCTCCAAGTCAGGTTTGAACTTCCTTGGTGCTTACTTCACTGGCCACTTACTTGGATAAATATGCAAAGAATGCATTGCAATATCTAGATCTAACTCAAACATTTCAGAGTATGTCCATGCAAAGACATCTTTGAATTCCCTAAGAAGATCAGATAGTAATTGTTTTTCATGTTTTGGCAAGGATTTGGTGATGAAGGTAAGGCACTTATCTTTGTCTGTACCCAAGTTGAACTCTTCAACTTCATTGATTATTGGTTGTCCACCATCTTCTAACCCTAGCGAGCTGCACCATAGTTTATTTCTTCTAAGGAAGAATCTAAGTCATTATCTTCTTCTTCCTCTAATGGTCAGGGTTTAGCTTGTGATTGGACTCATGCGTATTGTCATCATGAGTCTTACTCATCATTTTTTACTCTGATTTAGGAATTGATGGGTCATCAATGACTTCTATGTCATCTGTATCATCAGGTCCCTCTAAAATTGTTTATGATTCTTTGTCTTCGGACTCAGATTCTTCCTCTTCTGTTTATGTTTGGTGAGAGGTGAAAAACATGTAATATTATGCAATTGTTGATAAGGTAGATGACGTTTTTGATGTCTTGGACTTAGTAAGAGCTAATCAACAATCCTACATAGTGGGACCGATAGTCAACCTGATATTCATTTAGGAGCAATCCGAGGTATATTCCTCATCACTATCCACATTAATATCATAGTCCACACCAAGAACTATCCGATCTCCTGGATATCGAAGTCCCTTTAATTTTCCTTTGATTAAAATTTGGATAAGTGGACCGGTTACCGACATATAAGGTTCATCAAAATAAATGTCGAGGAGATCAATCATCCTTCTACATCCCTTACTGAATTTCTAAAACTTTTTGGCAAACAAGAATTTTTTAGGCAAAAGATCAGAAGTACGACATTGTCCATAGGGTAAGCCCATTTCCTTGAATACTAATATTCCTTTTTCCGCTAGGGATTATAGCTCAAGTTCTTTATCTTAAATGATTTCTAACTCAGCCAATCGAGTCAATGGCCAATTGTACTTGACCAACATGGATTGTAGTTTTCCTCCTCCGATTTCCCATCTACTACTTTTGGTGCAGGGATTAGAGGATGTCTCTTGCTTTGCTTGACTAGGGTTCTCAATGTTGATCTCAAAATGCAATGACCGTGTTGGTTTTGAGACTACTTAAGAATAGCTTTGCACTGAAGGCGATAATGTTAGAGAAGTAATAGTTGTTCTCCTTGAACTTGTAGTATTGATCTAGAATTAGATGTTGTCTATAGGCATTGTGGCAGCATATAAGTTCGCAATGAGTTTGTAACTTGATTCTAATAAAATCTAGTTGGTGAGGGTATGACTTACACCCTACCTTTTGATGGTTTAGCTGATTCTCTTGTTCACTGCAAATTATATCATAAGTGCATGGCGTTAAGTTTTAAAATATAGTAATAAGAGGGTTGTTGTATCCACAGGGATTGGGTGTTTTAATTGCTACTAACTATCTCCATAAAGAATTTTAACTTTATCTAGATGACCAAAAGATAAAAAAATGAATAATGAATAAAATGAATAACTTTGAATAGAATAAAATAGGGTATGAAACTCTAGAGGATTGATTTCATTTATGCTTCATTCATGGTGTTCTCAACGTATTACCAATTGATCATTGCATTGGTTTATAAATTGAGAATGCAACAACACTCAACTCCCTCTGTCAAGTGCCAAGTCAAGTATCTATTCCTAACATTCTAATTTTGATATCCTTATAAAAATTAATTTATTATGAATGCAATAAGATCTAGGATTCTCTAGAATGATTTCATGAAGCCTAGAAGCTCTCCCGAGTCATCTACAAATTTATGTTGTGGTACCTAGATCCTATCTTGGGTTACCTCTCTAGAGTGTCAAACCCTAAATACATAGTCATTCAATAGATAACCAATCACATAGTCATTTAATAGATAACCAATCAATTGAAGGCATTAAACAACAAATATCACAACTAAACCAATTACACGATAAATTAAGCAAATCATTGATTAATCCATGAAATCCACATAAAATTCATCTCCTTGTAGATTGGGAAATTAGTTACTCATGATGGAGCATAAATCAATCAGATAATCATTCAATATCATCAGAGTTTAAATCCCCAAAATAAATTCAAGATACAAAGAAAGAAAGCAATTGAAATAAAGAAAACTTACGATCTTCCCTTTTCAGCTTGACTTCCAATCTTTGAATCTGTTCATGCTCTTGATCTTCAAAACCCCAATCTTCTTCTCTTCCAAAGCCCCCAAAAAGCATCTTAAAACTCTAGTAAAGACTCTCTAAAAAACCTAACAAAAGAACCCCTTAAAGCTAACCAAAAACCAACTCTTATAGTACAAAGTTGAGGAGCAAAAATTTATGCAACACAATTCATAAGCGCTGATGCCGTGGAGCCAAAATTGGGTGCCACGACACCAAATCAGCTACCCGCATTATGCTTGTCCGGTCGAGTTTGGGTGCCGCTGTGCCAAAATTTTTGGATCCCCTTTTTTTGCTTCTTTCATGCTCTATCATTCCATTTTTCTTCCATCCATTGAGGCTTCTCTTGTAACTTCATTTTGCTTATGTTTAGCTCCATTCTTCCACTCTTTAATGTACCTAGAAAAATATATAAAACATATGAAATGCATACAAATTCTCAAGGATCAACAAGTAAATAAGTTTGTTCAATACTAGATATAAGTGAATGAAATTCACTTATCAAGGCACGTCCTCTTCTAAGTGGTCTTGGTTTTGATGTCCCAGCCTAGTAGGCAAAAGATTGTGGAGTTGGGAAATTTTCAACTGGCCTTGAGTTGAACACATTCTAAGTCGATGGAGCTGGTGCATGAATAGGAGTGATCAGATATTGCAACGATTGCGGATGCTGAACCGATGGTTCATCTTCATCATCATCATTTACTTAGAGTACTTCTAGCTCTTTCATGAGTTTCAACTTGTCTTCTTGTGAGATGTTTTTCATGATCTCAAAGTGCAAAGACATTGGAAGTGGAATCACTAGGATCTGGGCCGCTTGTGGAGGTATAGTTTGTTATGAGGGTCTTTGTGATATGGACCCATATCTTTTTATGGCAAACAATTATTGCCTTCTATCCACAGTTGGCTTTGTCAATTCTTTTAGCTACTTTGATTCATTCAATGCTAGCTCATAACATTGGGCTTCTGAAAAGAATGCCTCAGAAATTGTGAATGGTTGTACATCGGCTGATATGCTTCTCATTATGTCATCTTGGTAGAAATTAAAGCATTAGTGTGATGCCGTGGACGCCACAACTTGGTATAGATGCAACCATGGCCTAACAAGCAACAGGTTATAGGACGTTGGTGCATTAATAACACGGCGGATAACCTTTGTAAGGAACCCTTAAATGTCAAGACTCAAGGTGATGGTCCCCATAGTCCTTTGACTCTCTTGATTAAAGTGTTACATCACTAGAGTGGTGCTTTTGAGCACAAATGGGCACATCCTAATTCGCTTCAACACCTTAAGAGGAAGAATATTTGCCACAGATTCTAGATCCATTATAGCAGATTCTAGATCCATTATAATGCGGTTAGTCCTTCTCCTACTAGATCACCACTTACAAACGATGATCAATTATGCTCTATGCTTCCAAGTAGCAAGTTGTCATCCGTAAAGGTGATTGTCTGGATACATTCGATCGTGTTAGCGACCTCCACCAAGTACAAGTCCTTGATGGAATCATCTACTAAAGCATTTATGAGTGCTTTCCAAGATTCCTTAGAGAGCTACAGCGCGTCATTTATACTCAACCTTGTTAGGATTCTGTGCAAGTAAGCAATGATGTCATATTCTCAAGAGCTTTCCTTTTTTTGACAAAGGGATAAGGAACTCTAGGCACTGGCTCTTCTTGCATTAGCGTCTTACCTTTGTCCTAGTTTGTATTCTTCTCATATTGTAACACGATATTATTTCAGGTAATTTAGATATTTCTTGTGAAACATTCTCTGCATCCGACATGATGTTGGTCATGTTGCAAGATACCTCTATAGGTTCTGATGGCTCTTGAATTAGCAACTTAAGCAATCTAGGGAATGACGTGGGGACATCTTTTGGTAATGAAACATTCTTTCCCAATATGACAATGCATTCCCATATTATACGCCTTTCTTCTTGCAACATGGGGAAATAAAGGCAAACATTGCACCATCTCAAGGAAAAATCATAAAGAATTTCCCCTTTAAGAGGATGAATTTCTTGCACTTATCGCTTAGATAACTGAGAAGTGTAGTCATGAAATCTATGTATAAATGCTTTAGCCAACACCCCCCATGATCTAAATGATTTGACTAGCAATGTTGCAATCCACTTCAGGGTGTGCTATTACCAGCTAGTGAAAATGGAAAGCTTCTCATTGTGTATACCTCATTTTGGGACATAATTTCTACTAAAGCTTGATACTGGAAGAAGTGTCCGATCAAGGCCTTATAACCTTCTTTGAATAATTTCATCACGGGCCACCCAAAGTAACAGATTTGCTTAATTTCCAGAACTATTGTTAAAATAAGGGCCATCATATAGTGCAAGTATTCAAGGAACCTTACAACATTTAATTCTATTAACACTTGCTCCTTTGGAGGGTCATCCATTGCCTTAATCTTCTTCTTTTCAGTCTAGTCGAATGCCTCTATGAAGCTAGATGGCATTCAATAGTGAAAATAGGCTCTCTTTGCTAGGTAAAGATGGATTTCTTCTAATTCTAGGCAATCAAGTGATTGTTGATCACTCTAACCAGCATCCCTCTATTTGTGAATATAATTAGTTATATTCTTATCAAAATGATGGTCTTAGTTAATAAAAGACTTCCTAATTCCTTCCTTTCTTTTGGAAAGAAAGCATAGCAGGAACATATCTTGCAAGGGACCCATTCTTTGGTGCCCTGAACTACCAGAGTTCGGAACTAGTTCTTTTTCACTTCATAGGAAAGTGAGTTTTCAAAATTCGGATGCATTTTTTTGAGATCTAGATTTTCTCCACAACATTCATCGATATAGCAGAGGAGGTGCATGACCGATTAATCACCAATATTGAATAAAGTGAATCCTTGACGGCGATGATTCCTCTAGCAATCATGCCTTCTATGAGAATGTTCTCGCTTCCTATTTGGCTGGCATATGGAGGCCTTACCTTCACAAATGTGATAGCAAGATGTCACTATTAGATATTCAAATGGATTATCTTCATCAAGTCTTAGGTTACTCTCAGTTTCTAGGTCTTGTAAGTTATCCCAAAATCTCACCCATACTTCGTTTGCAACTGACAAAAGCGATGGTAATGGCCCTCAAGCATAGAGCTCTAGGCACCCTTGATCAAGGTGGGTTCTTCACTTCTTTTTCCCCACCATTTTCCTATCAAAAGATTTGAGGTTGGAGGTAATCCTCAATGATGTATGGATGGAACCATAATGGTCAGCAATGTATCCTTTCGAGATAGGGGAATAGATCATTTAGATACTCTTCCTTTTCCCTTTGCTTTGCATGCTTCATTTGGTGGTTTCATCCCTTGCATCTCATTAATGTGACTTCTGGGATGTCTTTTGGACAAACAAGATCCTAACTTTCATAATCAACCATGACTTCCCTTTGCACCACTTGGCTAGATGTTTTTGGGAACTGATGATCAAATTATCATTCCAGCATTGCTAGTTCAGAAAATTCTTTAACTAATATGTTATTGGATGTTGCTTGTGCATCTTTTTTCAATGTAAGAATGGAAATGTAGTGGTTGATGATCCTCCTTACCACCTTACATTTGACTGTCAGGTGATTGACACCCTAATGGTAGTGACAGTATAAGGGATGGTTCACCTTATCTACTTTAGCTAGGAATAATAGTTCTGGGAGTTTTATTTTGCCTAATTGGATGAGATCTAACAGAATTGTTAACACCTCCTCATCAGAGGACTAGTATTTTGGCTCTGGGATCTCCCTTTTCTTTAGCTGTCTGTCATTACCACCAATTTTGGTTTTAGTGGTATTACAGAAATATTTGGTTTGCTTTTTTCTGGTTCTTTCTTCTTAGGCTGGAAGGCACTTTCTTTCTGCTTGTTGTCCCAAACTTTACTCTTTCTAGAGAGAGAGAGGAGGCATTCTTTTTGACTTGCCTCATTGGCCAGTGCCCAAAAGGTAGTTATCTGCTCATTTACTAGAATTGCAAGGTCGACTTTGATGCCATTGTGACATAAGTAGACTCTTTGCTCTTCTATTAAGGTTGCCTCACATTTGCTAGCTTCTCTCTACTTGTGGGAGATGAACTCTTCAACTGGTTTGTCCTCTCTTTGCTTTATAAGGGAGAGGTCAGCTGATGTGATATCTTTCTTAGTCACAAAGAACCTTGCAAGAAATAGGTTTTGCATATCATTTTAGGTCTTGCCTGACCCTGCTGGTAGCATTAAGTACCACTAGAATGTAGGTCTTTTGAGTGATGAGCTGAATAATCTTAAGCAAAGATTGTGATAGACAACATAGTTCTACATCTTAAGATTTAAGAGGGTGAGATGGTGTTGGGGATCGTCTGTCCTACAAATGTGTGGAAATCTATCATCTGAAAACCTGGTGGAAATGGCTCATTCTCGATCTCCAAAGGATGAGGCTGATGATATATGTTTGGCACTTAAGAAGGCAAGTTTACTTGTTATTGAGTCATCCAGTCATTCATTATCTCATTGAAGTGTGCCATTGGATTTAGGTTCACCCGATACGGTTGCACATGCACATTTGCAACAAACTGTTATGGTTGAACATTCGCATTAAATGGCCATGCATGGACATTGATATGAGGTGGTTGCCGAGGTGAAGCAACCGGGGAAGCGAGGGGTGACCCTTCCGCCCCTATGGGGTCCCCTCTTGGCAGATTAAATAAAAATGGTCACACTGGCATGGTTGTTCCCATGGATGAAAGGTTGAGAGGATGCATAATATTGAAAGGTTGGCTAGGATTGGAAGTCTATCTAGCATTTTATTATATGCTTAACTCTCATAACCACTGGTTTTCTGCTTCTAGAAGCTCCAATTGTCTCATCATTTCTTCCATAGAAGTAGAAGCTGCATTTTCCCCCATCATATATGATGTGACTATAGGAAAAATTTGGTGGTTATGCATCAATTGATGAGGAGACATAGAAGTATGATCCTCTCTCCCAATGTCCTCTGGCAAAGAATGGAATATTGAGAAGGCATCATAGATTTAGCCATTGATCTTGTAACCATCCTCAAATGAGATGGGCTTGGTAGTGCAAATGATGAGTCCCTGTTAACTGAAGTGGTACAGACACTAACAAGTTGCATCTTTCTCCTCTTCTGGTTTATTTTCTTAGGGCTGCTAGAGTCAACTCTTCTTTCCATTTTTTCTATCTTCAATGCCTTTATTAGCATTTGAAGGGTACCTATCCTGTTAATCTCCTTTTTTTGAGAGCAGGAGAGACTTGCCAGGGCAGTAATCATGTTGTTTCCCAAATAGTCATCTTGGGAAGGAAATAGTCTTTTAGCTACTGCAATGTGTTTCTTGGAAGGCAGCTTCCATCCTTCCTTTTTTTCCTTGGCATTCAACCTTCGAATTGACCTCCTACAAGGCCCTGAAAATTTCAAGTATGTGAATATCTTCTGTTGTAAATTTTCATCATTTCGACATGAAGTATCATGGAGTATAATTAAAATTTTGAGGAATTTGTCATAGAAAATTTATGGAATTGAGTGGATTATTAATATAAACATGAGAATAAGGAAGAAAATGCATTAAGGCATATTACATAAGTGATAAAAGTGTGGAAAAAATGAATTTAAGTGGGTGGAATACCACATGTGTAAATATGGAATATTTTTGAAATTTAATATTGAAAATTTTTGAAAATAGGTGGAATATCATTGTTAATCTGAGGATGAGGGGGAAATACCTTAAATAATGTAAATAAAGTGAAGAAAAGTTGAAAAATGCATGTAGGAAAGTGAGATACAATGTATGCTCAAAATTAATGAAAAATTCACATTTAATTCAAATTTTATTAAGAAAATATGTTAAATTATGGAGATGACATGGTTAATGTGTGTTAAATAAATGTTGGTGGAGGTAGTGCAAAGTGGACAACCCATATATGTAGAAAGATGGAGTGAAAGAGGTAGAAAAAAATCTAAATGTCAAAGCATGTGCATAGACCAAGTTGGGATAGCAAACTATCGAAATAATTAGCAAATAAAAGAGATGGCTACTATTGCAGATTTTCCTTATACGGAAGTGCATGTATCAAGAACAAATAATAAAGAGTGAGTGTGATATTGTTCTCACGGAGACTAAGTTCACCAAATATCAAATTACTCTAACTTTTGGTTTTGTTTGAAGGATTGAATTCTGATAAGTGAATGGAAGGATGTAAATAGAAAAGATTTAAATTAATGGCTTTTGCAATGATGTAGATTCTAGAGATGATAACAATGACAATGATTTAAAACATCTAGGGGTGTCCGATTTCATTGGATAAATCATATTCAATTTCATTAATTTTAACACTCATGTTTGTTTTTATAGTGAGAACGAGTTCTCTTGATTAATTGCTATTCTTTCTCAAGTTATAGCAACCTATCTCAATTGGCTAATTTTCTACATCTTTGTGAAAATCCCAACTAATTAAGCTGCATTAAGATCAATAACTCATAACGTTGCATAAGCTTCATGGATATCTCTATCATCATGACAATGTTATGGTGCTTAATCATGGTTTAATTTGATTATCGCTTCTTAGTTTCAATTCAAATCACAAATCATGTAAAAAGGGCTAGCATTCTTTCACAAGTATTAAAATTGGATTAAACACTCAACATAAATAATGAACAACCAAAGAAATGCATTAAACAAAATGAAACCAAATACTCATTAATCCAGCTACATCATTCACCTAGATTAATGTGTTTAGCTCATGATATAATCAATGAAAACAATTCACATTGTCTTAAACATGATCAAACAACAAAAATGAATGATAAAGAATAAGAAGAGATTGATAAAAACTCTTCTCTAAGCAATGCTCTGCTTCTTCTTGCTCCTTGGATAGCTTTCCTTCAATGCAAGAGAGATCTCCACCCTAAATCACATGTAGCTGCCTCTCTTCACTCTTCTTCACTGCTAACCCTTGCCAAAAATGTCCCAGCATGCCTCTAGGGTGACCCCTCTTGCTTTTTGTAGTTTCCCAACTAAAAACTATATTTTTGCAACATTTTCAACATTTTCCAAAAAATCCGGATCTTGCCTTCCAAACCAATGTCGCGACATTAAAAATTGCAATGTAGTCTTATGTCACGACATAGCTTGTCTATGTCGCGATGTTGAGTCTGTTGCCACTTCAGTGTCACAACATTGCTTATCTATGTCGCAACATTGAGTCTGCTGCTATTTTAGTGCATGTTCTTCATTGTCCAGTGTTGCGACACAGCTTGTCTATATCATAAGATTGAGTCTTCTTTTTCCCTTTTTGCCTTCTTTTTGTCTAAGTGTTTGTACCTCTACCTCTTCTCATTTTTTCCTAATTTTCTCATTTTCTTTACTCCTTTATTCCCCTTTGCTTCCAAACACATAACAATCATAAATTTATCAAATTAATAGAAAACAAATCATAAATATACTAAAACAAAGCACGAAAAATGCAACATATAAGTGAATAATATTCATTTATCAAACTCCCCGAAACTTACTACTTTGCTTATCCTTGAGCAAGACTCAATACCACTGCAAACACCACATAGATCAAGTTCAATGAAGACCTCAAGATAATTAACAGCGCCTGGGAGAAACATGTAGAATCAACATGTATATCTGAATTTCTAACCTGCATATTATCCTCTCTCCATTTTATTCCTAGTATGTGTAAAGAAATGATAGTCATTCTAAATTAAATCCTTAGCACTTAGCTCAACTTGTGCAACTTGTGCAACTTAAGTAAACACATTCAACATAACTTCACAAATTCATGAATAATGAGAGATTGCAATAGACATGAGGTTACTTTTCTTGTTTTCATTTTTATGGGTTGTATTGTTATTATATTCCACCCTTTTTTATCTTTTATCTTTTTTTTTTAATTTCCTTGGAACATGATCCCCTCAAATTTGGGCCGTATTAGTATCGCACCCCCCAAACTTATTTCACTTTTTCATGAAAATGTGATCCCCCACTAAATGATTCATGCTTTTCTTGTGTCTACTATTTGCAACATATAGATATTACATGAAATTTATGAAGTTTGAGCTGAACTATGCTACTTAGTTACCACAAATTGTTTCCAAGTATTCTATGAATTCAGAAGAGAATGACTATGTAATCAGCTGTGTAGGGAATCATCAATAAATTAGACATATTCAAGTTAAAAATATAGATATGATTGCATTTGACATTCTCTCCCTAGCCTATGTTGCACCGTGTTGTTCACTGGTCTCATCTACTGATCCATGCTCAAAACACAACAAAAACAATTGCTAACCACAAAAACATACTAAACATAAAACTAAAATAGAAAATACTACAAGTTACTAAAACATATTTCATTGACAGATAACCCATCTGAGTTAATAAACCACGCATAAATAACATCCAAACAAAACAAGATAAAGTTGCAAGGTAAAACAAATCACATCCAAACATAACAAACATAACAATACTCCCCCAAACTGAAAATGAACATTGTCCTCAATGTGACAAGAGAACAATGGCATGTGAACTTCCCTAAAACTGAGTACTCAAAATCAGCAACATCCTCCAAGTAGGTCTCTTCATCATTATCAGCTTCCTCGTCCATGTGGCTGTCATCTTCAACATCACCCTCCTCTGACTCTTCGTCTATAGACTCTTCATCCTTGTCATTAGCTTATGGATATGATGGGAAGGTTGGTGCTAGAGGAAACTAGATCGGGTTCCCTGATCGAGTGGGAACCTCCGAAGCAAGTGTTGTATAGTAATGCTTCAGGTGATTATACTACATATCATGACGTATAACCATTCGATCGATCCGCCTGGTAAGCTGAGTAAATAGCTCAGAACTCTCCATCCTATCCACCACAGGTGTTGGTCGGGTGCGTTGTTGTGAAGTGCTAGCTTGAGAAGTACTTGGACCTGTTGTACTCCTTGACTTTGGCCCCTTGAATGTCTTAACAAGATCTGGTGAAATGACAAGCTTTAGGTGCAAAATCTCCTCAGAAGCTTCAGTCGGTACTCCTGCTTGTAAACATAAAGCATAGATAAGAGAAGAATGACTGAATCTGCCTATAGGGGTTGATATTCTAGCCATATTCAAGTTTGAGGCTTCAATGATCTTTCCCACATCAATTGCATAGCCCCTCTGAATAGCATAATTCAATAATGCCTTCTCTCTTGAAATCCTGGACACATGCATAGATGGCATCAATTTAGCAGAGATAAAGTAGCGTCATACCTTGCCAAGATTCATGAGCCCCCACCTCAGAATACTAAGGATATCATCGTAGTCAGCCCCTTCCTCTTGCAATTGTGAAAATTCATCCTCTTTTATCTCAAATAGCTAATAGAAGCAGTTTATGGTGATTCTATCAAAAGGAACCCATCATCCTCTGACCAAGGCTCACATGCTATGATCTTCAAGAGCATTGGCATAAAATTCATGGATCACTGGAACTAAGGTAGGCTCTGGTTGCTTAACAAACTCTTCCCACTTCCTAAGTGCAATAAATTTCTAAAATGAATTCATCCGATCAATAATGCCTCTTTCTGGGATACACTTCCGCCTCACCAGAGAGCTTTTATACCAACCTTCTGCAGCTGGACTGACAAAGGTTGGCTTGATGGTTGGCTTTGTATCTGTACTCTTCCTCTTTCTATAGGGACTTGCAGCAACTGCTTTCTTGCCTTTGGGAGCCATGAATGAGATTGTAAGTGATTGCAACAAGGATTAGCACAAGAATACAGTAAACCACTGAATTTACTATCCACCAAGAATTAGCATAAGCCACCAAACAAGGCACAAGACCTCACTATTCACTAAAGGCAAAATGGAAACTACTCACTGCAAATCTCTACTTGCACAGCCATCCCAATCCTTCCTCAAGACACAATAACCAAATCAAGGCACAATGCACGAAACTCCTTCACAATGCACAACGCTTCAAGGGATTCAAATCTCAACAAACCAAAATCTTCCTCAAGGATAATGACCTCAGTTTAGTATGCATAACACACTGACCTTCTTGCTCTCATACTCTCATCTCCCCCAAACTTGCACATTCTACACAGTCATTTCAACAAACATTTCGCATGCACAACACACCCTTCTTCCTCAAATAGCCAAACCAATTCACAAATAACAACCAATCCTTGACTCACAATGAAATGATGATTCACTTACTTGAATTTTCGAAATGGCTCAACCTATCGATGTTGGAGATCTTGCTTCAGTGGAGAGAAATGAGGCTTGACCTTACCAAGAAACCCACGCATGCAATGATGAAGAAGATAGGTTTTGTTGAGGAGATGCGGATGAAGAGGAGATGGGAGGAAGGAATGTGGGAGAAGGAGCTTTGGGGTTTCTAGGGTTTTGAGGAGGAAGAAGAGAGGAGCAAAGGGAAAATGGGTCATGAATAGTTTATGTCACGGCATGGAGGAAGTTAAGTGGAGCATAGGGGGGGTTTTTACTTGGCACGTGCAAAAGTGAAGAAGGTAATGTTGTGACATGGATTTGTATGTCGCAACATTAAAGTTGCTGCCCATTTGTGTCGCGACACTAAATTTATGTGTTGTGACATTGATCCAAAAATTTTGATGTTCAATTTTTGCAAGCCCGAAGGTAAAGTTTCTTATGTTGCGACATTGAATTTCTATGTCGCAACATTAGAGTTACTGCCCATTTTGTGTTGTGACACTGAATTTCTATGTCGTGACATTGACCCCAAAATTCGCTATTCTGACATTTTTGAACTTCTGCTCCACTGAATTGAATTTTTATGCTGAAAACTTTGCTGGAATGCCCATGTGTCTTGTTTCTACCCTTAAACTACTAACAATTCAGAAACTTGAGTTACCTCCAAATAAGCACTTAAGTTATAGTCTTCAGCTAGACTGTTTCCCTTCATTATCATTCAAGCTTAATAACCATCTTGAGGTGATCAGCACCACCCTCATAGTACGGCTTCAACCATTGTCCATTAACCTTGAATGTTCCCTTCTCTTCATGATGAAGCTCCATAGCTCCATATGGAAAAACTTATGTAATGGTGAAAGGTCCTGACTACTTAGATTTGAGTTTTCCAGGGAATAGATGAAGCCTGGAATTGAACAATAACACCTTAAGCCCTGGGACAAGTTCCTATCTATGGATGTGCTTGTCATGCCATGCTTTTGTCTACTCCTTGTATATTTTAGCATTTTCATAGGCTTCATTGCGGAATTCAATCCAGTTCATTGAGTTGTAGAAGTTGTGTCTCCTTAGCGGCATCCATGCTCATATTTAGCTATTTCATTGCCCAATAAGCATGATGCTCTAACTCCATCGGAAGATGGCATGCTTTACCATATACCAGCCTATAGGGCGACATGCCTATAGGTGTTTTGAATGCAGTCTGATATGCCCACAAAGCATCATCCAATTTCTTAGCCTAGTCCTTGAGAGAGTTTTGCACTATCTTCTCAAGAATTCTTTTCACCTCTCTATTGGAGATCTCAACTTGCCCATTTGTTTGAGGATGATAGGCTAATACTATTTTATGCTTGACCTCATCCTTTGAAAAAAGAGCAACAAATTGTTTGTTGCAAAAGTGACTCCCTTCATCGCTGATGATGGCTCTTGGAGTTCCAAATCTTGTGAAGATATTTTTTCGAAGAAAATTCAATACTACCTTCCCATCATTGGTGTGAGTAGCAATTTCCTCTACCCACTTTGACACATAGTCTACTGCTAAGAGGATGTATTTTGGGTTATAAGATGAAGGAAATGGTCCCATGAATTCAATGCCCTACACATCAAAGAGTTCAACCTCTAAAATATTCTTCAGAGGCATTTCATTCTTTCTCGATATATTTCCAGTTCTTTGACATCGATCACATGCAGCAACAAAAGAATGGGCACCCTTAAACAATGTAGGCCAATAGAAGCCTAATTGCAAAACTTTTGCAGCGATTCTGTTTCCTCCAAAATGTCCTCCACACTCAAGCGTATGGCATTGCTTAAGAATGTCTTCTACTTCTTCTTCCAGCACACATCTCCTTATTATTTGATCAACATAATTTCTATAGGGAATTGGATCTTCCCAATAATAATTTTTCACATCAAAATAAAATTTCTTGTTTTGATAAGGAGATAGATCATTGGGCATGATGTCTTTGGCCAGAAAGTTTACAAAGTCTACATACCAGGAGTGGAGCTTGTTGAAGTGGTAGCAAACAGCTGCTCATTTGGGAATTGATCATCAATGGGAGGCTTTTATACTTCCACATTCTCTTCCAATTCCAGTCTTGAGAAGTAGTCTGCCACAAGATTTTCTAGTCCTTTCTTGTCTCTGATCTCCATGTCAAATTCTTGGAGTAAAAGCACCCACCGGATGAGTCTTGGCTTTGCATCCTTCTTGGCCATAAGGTATTTGATCATAGAATGATCCATAAATACAATTACCTTATTGCCAATAAGTTATGATTTGAACTTATCAAATGCAAAGACAATTGTAAGTAACTCTTTCTCTGTTGTGGCATAGTTGAGCTTAGCTTCATTAAGAGTCTTGCTAGCATAATAGATGGTGTGAATACCTTGTTCCTTCGCTGTCCTAGGACTGGTCCCACAACATAGTCACTTGCATCACACATCAGTTCAAATGGTTTATCCCACTCCAGTGCAATTACAATTGGAGCTGAAACAATCTTTTCTTTAAGAGTGTTAAATTCTTTCATACACTCTTCATTGAAACAGAAGGATGTACCTTGCATGAGCAAATTAGAGAGTGGCTTTAAGATTTTTGAGAAGTCCTTAATTAACCTTCTGTAGAATCCTGCATGTCCGAGGAAACTCCGAATTCCCTTAATAGAGGTCGGTGGAGGGAGTTTTTCTATTGTCTCTACCTTGGCTCTATCAACTTCATTTCCCATACATGAAATTCGATGTCCAAGAACAATGCCTTCCCACACCATGAAATGACATTTTTCCCAATTCAGTACCAAGTTGGTTTCTTCACATCTCCTTAAAACCAACTCTAAGTTTTGGAGGCAATGATCAAAAGATTTTCTGAATAAGGAGAAATCATCCGTGAAAACTTTAATTATTTTTTCCACCATTTCAAAAAATATTGCAATCATACATCTCTAAAAAGTGATCGATGCATTGCATAGACCAAAAGTCATTCTTCTAAAGGCAAAGGTACCATATGGACATGTGAATGTGGTCTTGTCTTGGTATTTCGGAGCAATGGCTATTTGATTGTATCCAGAATAGCCATCTAGAAAGCAGTAGTAATTAAAAACTACTAGACGATCCAACATTTGATCAATGAATGGTAGTGGGAAGTGATCCTTTCTTGTGGTTGTATTCTACTTTCTATAATCAATGCAAATTCTCCAGCCAGTAACAGTTCTCAATGGGATCAGTTTATTGTTGTCATTTCTCACCATAGTCATTCCACCTTTCTTTGGGACTATTTGCATAGGACTGATGCATGAACTATCGGAAATGGGATAGATGGCACCAGCATCGAGCCATTTGAGCACTTTTTTGTAAACCACCTCTTTCATTGTTGGATTCAGTCTTCTTTGGACTTCCACTAATGGCTTACTATTATCCTCCATCAATATACGATGCATGCATAAAGCTAGACTAATTCCTTTTAAATCTGATATAGACCACCCAATAGCTGATTTGTACTTTCTAAGAACTCGCACTAGCTTCTCTTCTTCATCTCTAGAGAGGTTGGAAGATGTGATCACTGGTAATGAAGAGGATTCTCCAAGGAAGACATACTGTAAATGGTCTGGCAATTGTTTGAGCTCAAGAGATGGTGGCTTCTCAATTGAAGGAGCAGATGAAGGAAGTTTTTATCCCAAAGCTTCAAAATATTTTTGATTATTTAGACTAAAAAAGTCCAACCACTGTGCCATTTTTGTAATATCTACCTCTTCAATATTAGATGAAGAAGGATTAGTTAAGCTAGTTTCCAATGGGTCTTCTTAACTTGCCAAGTGCTGAGATACTAAGGTATCCAATGAGTCTATTCGGAAGCAATTATCACTTGCTACTAGATATTTGATTGCAAACACCTTAAATATCACTTCCTCATCTTGAACATGAAGCTTTAATTCACCTTTTTGGACATTGATCAGAGCTCTTCCAATAGCCAAGAATGGTCTTCCCAAAATGATAGGAACATCCTTGTTTTCTTCTATGTCAAGCACCACAAAGTTTGCTGGGAATATAAACTTGTCAGTCTTGACAAGTATGCCTTCAACGATGCCTCTTGGGTGCTTGATAGATTTGTCCGCCAACTAAAGAGAGATATTTGTAGGTCTTGCTTCACCTAGCCCCAATTTCTGTAAATTGAAAGAGGCATAAGGTTAATGCTGGCTCCCAAGTCACACAACGCCCTTTCAAAAATAGAATTCCCAATGACACAGGGAATATTGAAGCTTCTTGGATCTCTAAGTTTAGGAGATAATTTCCTTTGAATGATTACACCGCATTCCTCTTCTTTGAAAGGATATCTTTCATGAACTTTACATAACTCGGCATTTGTGATAGTGCTTCTGCAAATGGTATATTGATGTGAAGCTTTCTGAAGACATCCATGAACTTAACAAACTACTTATCTAGTTTGCTTTTCTTTAATTGCTTAGGAAAAGATATTGAGGAAGATGGTTGCTGAGGAGGCAATGGTTATGGTTTAGGAAGGACTTCCACTTGCTCTTGATACTCTGACTTGCTCTTCTCATTGCTCACTAGGATTTTTAATTCTTTCCCACTTTGCAATGTATGACATTGGTCTCGTGGATAAACTTTAGTGTTACTAGGCAAATTTCCTTGCTGATAATTGCTAAGCAGATTGGCTAGCTGAGCCACTTGAGTTTCAAGATTACTAATCTATGCAGATTGATTCTGCAAACTGGCTCTTGTGTCCTCCATGGACTTGTTTGTATTTTTTGCCAACTAAGCTACTACAGTCTCCCAATCTGCCTTCTTTTATTACTTTTTCTGTTGAATTCCCTATTGCTAAAATCCTTGTTAAGGAAATCCTTGCTGTGTCTATCCCATATTCTGTTAACTTCTCTAAGCAAAGTTTGGATGGTTTCTCTACCCTGGATTGTATGTTTTGGAATATGGGTTGTTTTGTTTCCTATTGAAATTGCCAACAAAGTGTGTTTGTTCTGGTTCAGGCTGTGCAAAAGGATTGCTTGTTTGGCATTATTCACTAGGATGATTGCCTTGACATAAATCACAACATGTTGATGAAGACTGAATGGCATTAACTCCCATCTGGTTCTTCTGCAATTGTTTTATAAGTATTGCAACTTAAGCGATTAGAGCAGAAAGAGGATCAATCTCATAAACACCTGCTGGCTTTTTTGACATAGCTCTCCCAGTTAGCCATTGAAAGTTATGTATAGATATTTCTTCTAGCAAATCATATGCATTGTTTTCTGATTTCTTCATAAGTGTTCTTCTAGTTGATGCATCTATCATGGTTCTGGTGGTGTCAAGCATTCCATTATAGAAGTTCTGAACTTGCAACCATGATGTGGACACTTCCACAGTAGGTCCTTGTATCTCTCCCAAGCTTCATAGAGAGTTTCACCATCATGCTAATTGAAATTATTGATCTCCATCCATATTCTTGTTGTTTTCGCTGGGAGGAAATTTTAGCAAGAAATTTTTGAGCCAAATCATCCCAATTGGTGATAAATTTGCAGGTAAAGAATTCAACCAAGTTTTTGCCTTATTCTTTAAAGAAAAAGGAAACAATCGAAGCTGAATAGGATCATCAGATACTCCATTATTAGTCCATTATTTGTGATAGTGTCACAAATTTTCAAAAAATTGGCAATATGAGCATTTGGATATTCAGTAGGCAACCCATGGAACTGAAATCCTTGAAGCATTTGTAAAGACACTGACTTTATTTTGAAATAATTAGTAGCATCGGTTAGCCTCCTGATTACCGGTTGAATGTTGATTACTGATGGTAATTGATAATCTCACATTGGCATGTAAGGAAGATTCTGAGGATCATCTGGGGGTGTTCAATTTCACCGGATAAATCATATTTAGTTTTATTAATTTTAACACTCAATGTTTGTTCTTATGTTGACAATGAGTTTCTCTTGATTAATTGCTATTCTTTCTCAAGTCATAGCAACCTATCTCAATTGGCTAATTTCCTACATCTTTGTGAAAATCTTAACTAATTAAGATGCATTAAGATCAAGAACTCATAATGTTCGATAAGCTTCATGGATATCTCTATCATCATGACAATCTTATGGTGTTTAATCATGGTTTAGTTTGATTATCGCTTCTCAACCTCAATTTGAATCACAATTCATGTAAAAAGGGCTAGCATCTTTCACAAGCATTAAAATTGGATTAAAAACTCAATATAAATAATGGACAACCAAAGAAATGCAATAAACAAAATGAAACCAAATACTCATTATCTGGATACATAGTTCCCCTAGATTAATGTGTTTAGCTCATGATATAATCAATGAAAACAATACATATTATCTTAAACATGATCAAACAATGAAAATGAATGATAAAGAACAGGAAGAGATGGATAAAAACTCTTCTCCAAGCAATGCTACTACTTCAATGCATGTTCTTCATTATCCAGTGTCGCGACACAGCTTGTTTATGTCATGACATTGAGTCTTCTTTTTTCCTTTTTGCTTTCTTTTTGTCTAAGTTTTTATACCTCTTCTCATTTTTTTTTATTTTCTCATTTTCTTTACTCCTTTGTTCTCCTTTGCCTGCAAACACATAACAATCATAAATTTATCAAATGAATAGAAAACAACTCATAAATATACTAAAATAAAGTATGAAAAATGTAATATATATGTGAATTATATTCACTTATCAACTACCACCATCTCCTCACTTCATTTCCCATAGTAACCCACCCCTGTTCACAAAAGCTTCTTTCCCAACTACCAAATTCAAAAATTTCAGCTTGTTTTGGCCATAAAGATTGGAAGCAAACATAAGCACAAATGATTTGTAGTCTATGACTTCAATTATCTTATTGGATTAAGGTGTGGCATCCATCCAAATTTAAAGATTGGTCCCTGTAGGTGGGACCCACCAAGGGAAATTCAATTT
Organism: Pouteria campechiana; assembly: GCA_036873735.1. Classification (NCBI taxonomy): domain Eukaryota; kingdom Viridiplantae; phylum Streptophyta; class Magnoliopsida; order Ericales; family Sapotaceae; genus Pouteria; species Pouteria campechiana. Next base: position 38,330 of record JAYJMB010019250.1, read on the forward strand.
AAAGGTAAGTAATTTCCTAAAACATATTGGTGATTATGTTTAGGGATGTGTTTTATCGAAGGACAGCTAGAATTATGTTATTGGATTAAGTTAGGGTTTATTGGAAATTTTTAATGATGATTAGGGGCTGTAGTTACTATAAATGATGCATGATTAAGATAGGGGATGAATTAATTGTATTGGGAATCAATCACAGCAACTAAAAAAAAAATTAGTCAGAGGAAGTAAACCCTACTACCACTAACTATTTGGGCTGAAATTCATGTGATGTGAGCTAGGTGATTAAGCCTAATTATAGAGAATTAATATTTTCTTAATCAAGGCTCTAATAAGATAGTTAGTGGGCCTAAATAAAAGGTAATTAGATGGGTAATTAAAATGAATAGCAAGGCGTCGATGCAGGACATTAAAATGGTTATCAAGTAGCCCTCTTGAGCTTGATTAAAACCTTACAAAATGAATTAATTTTGTGAATCTAAAACTATGGGGTCATTTTGCATATAATGAATGACAAATATGAAAAATTTTATAGAAAAATTCTAACATTATCATGTCTAAAAAAATTTTAAAAATAAATACCCTGAAATTCATCCGTTGCCAAAGTGTGCATACTAAAATTGCATATAGTGATAATGGCGTCCCAATTTTGGCCCCTATATTGATTGATTTTAACACATTATTCAACATAAATGTTGTAGATATTGAAATTATCATTCTAACAAGATAAGAACCATTAAATTCTGAGTTCATATGAGATAGTTATAGCTAAAACAGTATAACAGTCTCTAATCAATAAGTGTTACCTTATGGGGCCCATGACTCTCATTTTAAGCTGAATTAATAAATTTGGCCAACATGAAAGTTATATAAATTAAAATTATATAAAAAATTATATAATAATCACTTTATTTGGAATTCATATGAGAGAGTTATGCCCAAATTACTAAAACTATTCCTAGGAAATGATTCACTGCAAAAGGTGTTACTTATGAGGCCCAACGACCCAATTTAGAGGCTGAATTAGAAAAGTGTTCAACATTAAAGTTTTAAACCTTAAAATTATCTAAATAATGAGAAAAAATAACTAAATTTAGAATTAATATGAGAAATTTATGAATAATTTACTATGAAATTGTCTAGTAGGGCAAAAAATAAAATTATGTAAAATGTAATGAGATGCATTAGGCTAAAAAATCTGATCATTATGCTTCATTATATTAATGAAAATTGTTTATGCATATGTATATGTTAATAAGATAAGAGATTCATGTGATATGTGTAGGATTTTTTAGCATGGGGGTGATAAGTTAAGTTTGAAAAGATGTGGATTATGAAGTAGATCATTATGAGGTAAGTAGGTGTACTTATATGCTTGCATGAATAATTAAATGGATAGGGATACTATCTATCCCACTATGCTAAATGGGCATATATGTTTTGGATATAATGATTATTAGAAGATAGTAAGCATCCCATGAATGTTTTGTTATAATGATTCAATGGGATAGGTATCCCATATTCGTTCTGGTGTTATAATTATCTATGATTGTACAAAGATTGATTATGTATATGAGTGGGATTGTGAATATCGTAGGATTAACAAATAAAAATGAGTTTGTATCCATACTGTGGGATTGGTAAAAATCACAAATTACATGACTTGTGTATTGATGTTATTTCTTATTTAACGTATAAATTAGTGAGATAGAGGATATCCCATGCTTGTAGTTATTATGATTATCTTAATGTATGGAAACGTGAATATTTAAGAATATCTTGAGATGCGGATTATACATGAGTATGATTTTGTTATGTATATGTTTGGATGTATAATGATGAGATTTAATTATTTATTTTTTTGAAATGACCTGGATATATGTATGCAAATGTGTAGATTGGTTCTTGAGATACGGATGGATCCTTCATTTTGTTAATTATTTTTTGATTTCACACCTACTTACTGAGTTTGCCGGAACTCACTCTTTATTTATATTTTTAGCTGGGCAATGAAAATAGAAGTCTGGTAAGGAAAGTACAGTAGAGGATTTATATTTTTATAATGTATTAAATTAAAAATTCCCATCATGTATATATTTGAAATCTTGTTAGCATATGTCCACTAATGTATAAAGTGCATCAAAGATTGATAATTCTGTATAACTGTAATGTAAGGGCATGTCATTATATAATTGTAAATATGTGGTTGGAAGTTGTATGGTTGTAAAGCACATTCATTACCATCATGATACAGTCATAGTCCTGGGGGAGCCTGTGGAGTTATAAGGATGTTGTGTGGATGAATGGAAGAATATTGGAGTGTGTAATTTCTTACTTTTATGAATTATAATGGAGAAAATATATCCTAGTATTTGATGAATGTTTGTACCTAAGAGGACAACCCTATTTTCAAGGGAGACTCTGTCTGATTTTTGATAAAAATTAGATAAATTAAAAAATGGTATCAGAGCAACCCCACCCTAGAAGTGAGAAAGTCATGGTATGATCATAATGGATTTGTAATATAAAATAGAGCAACAGCCCTGGGAGGGCGGGGCGTTGCACCTCCTTTTTGACTTTTTTCTCTTTATCATCCTTCTTCAAGTTCCCTTGGCAGCTAAGTACAACCCTTGGCAGCTTTGCTCAATGCGTTTCTCCCAAAGGTGCCAGTGGACTTTGGATTGAAGGGGGCTCGTGTTTGCCTACCCTTGATTGCATTAAAGAGATTGAGAGCTACAACCTTTTTCTGCCTTGTAGGAGCAAAGACCTAAGTACTCCCAATATTGAAGGATTTTGAAGTGGTGTTGAAGATAGGTTCATCTCTAATAATTTGAGGAATGTGAGGAGGGATGGCCTTTCTCCTCTATCTCCTATTCTTCTTATTTTTCTTCTTCTCAACCTCATTGTTGATAGAGGTTGAGGCAGGAGAAGTAGCCTTGATAACTGATGAAGCAACCTTAGGCACTACTGGAACTATCTTGGAAGCAGCTCGCATAAACCTGGGTGAGGGAGGAATTGAAGTCAGATCCCTCTTGTAAATGAATGGTGCTCGGCCTATCAACACCACAATAAAGGAGTGAGGGACACTCCTGTTGAAGTTGCGAGGCATGTTGATGGCAAAGCCGCCACCCGACAAGAATTTGAAGGCAAGTGATGACACCATTGGAAGTGATTTTTGAAGAATAAAGAGTGTGCACATGGTAATGACTAAAGATTTGCAAAGAATAAAAGGAAGATTTAATCAATTCTAGGTAGAACAGGGTCTCTAAAATGCATTGGCATTACTTTTTATTAAAGATGAAGGGTGGGATGTTTCACGTCAGATTCACCATTTTTGTAATAGTTACAAAAAAGAGGAACACAAAAAATGAAACAACAAAAGGATTTCTCATTGAATTGGAATGAATCAAACAATTTTCATTTTTTTTATGTCCTCAATTAATTAGACTTGCTTTTTATACATCAAAAAATTACATATTCACATCCCAGATCACAAGTGGTCCTAATTACATCTCCACAAAGGAAGAAAGCCGTTGATTAAAAGGAAAAGTAAAATGCATTTAGAGACCCAAAAATAAAACACACTCTCTTAAACAAATATGTGTTATCTTTGGAATCGCCGAGTACATTGCGATGTCTTGATATTTTGGAGATTGTCTTAAGCTAATGGGAAGAGAGGACGATACAACTCTAAACTAGGTTGCTAAACATTAGGTTAACCTAAGGAATGAGTATTTTAATTCAATTGGATTGTCCCAGATGGAATCAAGACCGAGTAATTTCTATTATTTAAATTGTAAAAAACCATAGAGATAGGACATGATTTGTGACCCAATTAGTATATCCCAGAAGGACTCAAGACCAGGTAATCTCTATTGTGTTTAGACCCAAAAGAGACCTAGAAGAATAGGTGCTATCCCAGAAGGACTCAGGACCACGTAATCTCTATTGTGTTTAGACCCGAAAGAGACCTAGAAGAATAGGTGCTATCCCAGAAGGACTCAGGACCAGGTAATCTCTATTGTGTTTAGACCCGAAAGAGACCTAGAAGAATAGGTGCTTAGCTCTCTCACATTATTCATGAGAAGTTTAGGAAAAGTGGGCTAGGTTGACTGGGTTTAGCTTGGCTCTCTCAATTACCCATGAGAAGCTTAGGAAGACTAGGACCAGGTAAATTGAGTTTAGCTTAGCTCTCTCAATTGCCCATGAGAAGCTTAAGAAGAGTGGGCCAGGTTGACTGGGTTTAGCTCAGCTCTCTCAATTGCCCATAAGAAGCTTAGAAAGAGTGGGATCAGGGTTTAGCTCGGCTTTCTCAATTGCCCATGAGAAATGGTGGTGCTATCGTGGGCACACCAAATTTAGAACCTTGCTCCAATCTAATTTTCTGTAGTAGTGTGAGTAAGGGTC